>JABUQX010001694.1:0-31390 GCA_015478945.1 Trachelipus rathkii | reverse complement strand
TGTCTCGCCCCTCTCACGGGCATGAAAACGTTCCAGGTTCTGTCACTAGCTCCACAGTTAATACTCTTTTACAAATAATATATGATGTGAGTATAGTATATATATATATATATATATATATATATATATATATATATATATATATATATATATATATATATATATATATATATACACTATGTCCCTGCTCCTAAAATAGTCAATATTTATTTTTATTTATTTATTAGTTTATTTTTTTTATTCCTTTTCGCTGTAGCTAATGTAGTTTTTGAGATATGTTTTATTTTATTTTTTTTTTTTTTACAGTTTCCAAACTAAAATTTTTAACAGGATTCCAACAATGTATTCCTCTTTCTCTTGCAGCTGTAGCTTGATATTGAGATATTTGTGGTTTTAAACCAAATATCACTATATATATATATATATATATATATATATATATATATATATATATATATATATATATATATATATAGAGAGAGAGAGAGAGAGAGAGAATCATAATTATAGTAAAAGTTGCTGATCTAATTGATATATATATATATATATATATATATAAGATATAAAGTATTCGTGGAGTATATATATATATATATATAACACTGGTAACACTTGCTGAGTCAAAATAATCAAGGTCATTTGCTCACAAACTACAAACCCCTGCCAAACGTAAAATAATTATTTGTTTATCAAACTGATTAATTATTTATATTTTTATCAAACTGATTAATTATTTATTTTTATCAAACTGATTAATTATTTATTAAATTATCTTACCACCACTTACTGGTTGTGGATAGATGTTTCTTGTCTACAGTCAACAAAAAATTAAATATATATTAGAAATTCACGGCATTAGGTACGAAAATATTTAACCAACTGAAGTTAGCATTAAAAATATTGTATATAAATGTATATATATATATCCGATTTTTTTAGCTTATTGCAACTATCTTATAATTAGTGTGACTCTAAAATCAGTTATATACTCTACTTGACTTTAAATTTTTTACGATTATTAATAGCATCGCTCGCTGTTGATAAATAATTTAATAAGCAGTCATACATTTTTATAACCAGTTATAACCTTATTTTATAACCAGTTAAAAATAAACAATTTAAATTGGCTACAAACTGTGATTTCAAAATAAAAAAAATGTACGCCTTTTATAATAAAATTGCTCAAGTTTTTCCAAATTTTGTGTGAAAGTTAGTTAAATTGTTTTTGAGTCGAAAAGTGTCGTTTTCTACTGACTCCAATTTGACTCCCCAACTTCTTTTTGGGAATCTAACCTCACCCGACTCTTACCCCTGAAAACGCCAATTCCGAAATCTCTATATATCCCTTATATATATAAATATATATATATAGTATATATATATATATATATATATAAGAGGTTATATATATATATATATATGTATATAGTGCAGTGTATATATATGTTATGCATATATATATATATACAATTTAGATTGAATTTAATATATCTTATTATCCTATGTTTTTGAGAGATACTTGAGCAAAACTTTTTATTTCACAATATTGATGGTGAATGAAGCAATGGCATAAAAGCTACCATTATTTTTAGCGTTATGGCTATGGGTTGTAAAATAAATCTCTTCAGCAAATTTTTAATTATTATCATATGATACTCCGCGGCTGTGGAATAGTACCCGGCCGAAGAACCGAAAAATAATTCCGTATTTAACGCACCCGGCACATTGATATATATATATATATATATATATATATATGTATATATAGTATATATATAGATATAAATATATATATATATATATTTATATATAATATCTATGTATTGTCTGAAGAAGTTAAAATATTTCATAAAAGAAAGTAGCTTTAAGAATGATTAAGACAAGCTTCTCAGACATATATTCCAGAAACCCACTTAAGAATTTTCTTTAAAAAAATTTAACTTAACTTTTTTGAACTTAGAAATTTTTTTGAACTTTGAGAAAATGTTTTCAGAAAATATTTATACCAATAATTAGGCTTCAATTTCCATATATATATATATATATGTATATATATAGTATAATATTTATATGAGGAATATATATAGAGTATATAATATGGTGGTATATATATATATATATATATATATATATATGGTATATATTATATATATATATATATAGTATATATATATATATATATATATATATATATATATATATATATATATATATATATATAAAAAGTATATATATATATGAGGTTTTTTAGATTTTTATAAAAATTGCAATTTTGATTTTTGGGATTTTTTGAGATTCGTAACGTCACGCGAAATATAATTTGTAAACAAACTTATTTTTTAAGTTTGATATAGTATTATTATTAACCCTAGGCCCTAGCTCTGAGTTCAAAATCTTAAAATAGGTCCTATAGACTATGACAAAATGAAAGAGCAACATTAAAGAGTGTTATTTGAAATTTTGATAAATATTACATCAGAAATAAAAAAATGTTTTTAGAAACAGATCTTTTGTTGGACATTATAGTGTAGAAATTTGTAACAGAGTAGCCTTTGAATAATAATTATTATTTGTAATTTTTATTTCTATTGAATTTAAATCACTTAACTACACATCACATCATAAAAGAAAACATATAGAAAAATCAAAAAAAGCAAATAAATCATGATTTTTTGGAGCAAAAAATCAAGCGATAAAATCAATTGATGGTAAATATCTAGTTTTTGATTTAAATATTTTCTGAAAAAAAAGATCAAAAAAATTTGTTCAAAAGTTAAGAAGTTTTTTAAGAAAATTGCTTAGTAACAAGCTTCTGACATAGTTCCAGAAGCCTGCCACTTAAGTATTTTCTTAAAAAACTTAACTTAACTTTTTTGAACTTAGAAAATTTTTCAGAAAATATTTAGATCAAAAACTAGATATTTACCATAGCTTGGCGGGGTGACTTAGGCCCCGCCTTTATAGGAAGTGTGATTGGTCCACTTAAATAAAATAAAAATAAAAAAAAAAAATTTACCATTTTTAGACACCCGGTAGTACTACAAGTTTTATTTAGGTCATCTTTAATTCTAGAAAGTTTCTTTATATTAAAAATGTTAGAAATTAGGGTACAAAATTTCCTTCAATAAAACTTCACTTTTGAAAATGTGAGTTTTTTTAACTTTCTTATAAAAAAATTGTGGATCGATTTTAATTATTTTTCAGTGGATACACTCGAGTATGTTAGCTTTAAACTGGCAAAGTAAATTTTTGATCCGTTGTATTAGTGGCAAAAACGGGCCTAACTTGTCCCATTCACCCCATTGTAAAAGATGGAGGGGTGGCTGACCACCATTGTTTTCTGTATTTACGTATTATTATTGACACTTTTATTACTACGTATAATTAATTTAAATGTAATAAAAAGTTACTTAAAAAGAAAATTAAAAACAAAATTTACAAAAACGAAAAAAAGTGTCAAAATTTTTAAGCGGAGAGGTGTGAATCTTATTTTTATTCTTATTTCATTTATCATTATTGACATTTTTATTACTTATTACGAATTTTAATGATAAATAATTATTATATTAAGTAAAAATTAAAATATAAAATTGAAATTATACGTAAAAGATGAATTTAAACAGGTGGTCCGTCACCCTCACGGTAGGGTTCCCGCCCACCCCTCCACGTGTCGGGCTGACTCGGCATATTCAAACTTTAATAAAACTTTATTATTATTAGAATTACATTATTATTTTTTGTGTGCTTATGCCCGACTATAGGGCCTTGATAAAAAATTTCCAAAGTGCATTAGGGGAGAGTCGGAGACCAAGGTTATACCTAAAGTGGTCCACGTCACCCCGCCCTATATATATATATATAGGTTTATATATATATATATATATATATATATTAAAGTATATATATATATATCTATATATATATATATATATATACATATGTATATATATGTTAAATTTATATATACAAAAATATAAAAAATAGGGTGGTGATTTTTTTCATTTGAGAAAAAAATCAATTTTTGATTTTTTTGATTTTGAGATTCGTAACGTGCACGTTGAAATATAATTTGTAACAAACTTATTTTTAAGTTTGATATAGTATTATTATTAACCCTTGGTTTTATCCGAGTTCAAAATCTTAAAATAGGTCCATAGACTATGACAAAATGAAAGAGCAACATTAAAGAGTGTTATTTGAAATATTGATAAATATTACATCAGAAATAAAAGAAACATGTTTGAAACATGATCTTTTGTTGACATTTTTATAGTGTAGAAATTTGTAACAGAGTAGCCTTGCTATGATATTATTATTATATTTATTTGAGCAAAGAATCACTTTAAATATACCAAAAATTAAAATGTATAAAAGCAAAATCAAAAGTAAAATCATGATTTTTGGAGCAAAATCAAGCGATAAAATCAATTGAAAAAATAAAAAATCAATTGATTTTTTCCGTGCCATCCGTGTATAATATCATTAACAGGGATGGAACGGAAAAAATCAATTGATTTTTCCAACTGATTTTTTCACTTGATGTTTTGTTCCAAAAAATCATGATTTTTTGCTTATTTTGATTTTTTGCTTTTTTATATAGCTATATATTTTTTAATTTTTTTATATTTAAGTGATTTAATTTCAATAGAAATAAAAAATTAGAATAGGTTCCTATCATATCAAGTATGGTCTAGAATTGGTAGGGATTTTGGTTTCTTACATGTAAAAGCTTTTGCTAGGGATGGTATTTTAGCTCTGCTTTACCTGTTATTGTGCCAAGAAATATATAGGCAGTAAAGCCACATGGGCCCCATCGGTGATCATGCCTCCTAGTCAACCCACTACCAACATGCTCATGCAATCCACAAAGCACCCTAGGGCTTGTCACGCCTGTTGTAACTACAAATCCACCAATTTGGCTTTGTGTTTAGTCAAAACTAATGATATATAAATATGATACCTGAAACCATCACATACACATTAATAACTGCAGTTATGGTCACATGCCATATCTTTAATAACTATAGAATTAAAAAACCCGCTAATTTGGCTTCATCAATATATTATATGATACCCAACCCATCATCCATAAACGCATCTTTAACCGTTTAATGTTGCAACGAAGTCACACTCTCAACAACCTCTCTGGCAGACTATTCCAAAATTTAATAACCCTATTACTGAATGCATGCTTTCTTATATCAAGATGGCATGCTTTCTTCTTAATTTTCTTATTATGCCCCCTGGTCACCTGTCCATGTTCTCCTATGAAAAATGTATTGGTCTCTGTATTATCAATAGGTAAATATTTTGTAGACTTGTATCATGTCCCCTCTGAGAAATCGCCTTCTACAGAAAACATTCCTAACTCCTTCAGCCTCTCCTCATAGCTCTTACCCTCAAACCCAGAAACTATCCGCTGTTTCTTACGTTGCACTCTACATATCTAAGTCTTTAAATAAAGGATTCAAACTTGTGCACAATACTCTATTATTGGCCTAACATAGCTATTATACAGTTTACTTATTACTTCCTTGCTCTTGTAAACAACATTGCGATTTATTATGCCCAGCATCTTATTAGCTTTATTTCTAGCTTCCAAACACTGATTAGCTACTTTCAAATTACTGCTTATAATCATCACCTAAATCTTTTTCTTGTCCACAGACACCCAAGCCACTTATCTATATTAGTTAAACTTTATTTGAGTAACCTAGGTGAAGAACCTTACACTTTTTACTATTAAATTATTTGCCACCTCATCTGCCTAAATTCAAGAAGTTATCACATCATTTTGAATCTTTATTATTCTAACTGAGGGCTACTTTAGTATCATCATCTGCAAACGTAGAAACCTTGCATTAAGTCCCTGGTCTAAATATTTATATATAAGAGGAACAATAGTGGCCCCAGACTGAACCCTCTGGGACACCACTCTTCACTATTTCCCATGATGATGGCTCCCATTTAGTTGCATACTGTTTTCTATATTCCACAACCACTCTTTAAACCAACCATGTACCACTCCACCTATACCACATTGCAATAACTTTTCATCAGCCTTATGTGGGGTATCAAAAGTTTTACTAAAGTCTAAATATATAAATATCAACTGATCTCCTCGGTCAATGCACTCAGTAATGTATTCCATAAGTTCTAAAAGGTTTGTCTGACATGACCTACCTTTCTGAAACCATGCTGGAGTCATACAATACCTTGTTATCTTCTAAATATTTCTCTATATGACCTTTCAGTAACTTCTTCTGAGTCCCTTACAACCAGATGTTAAGCTGCACTGGCCTATACCAGCAAATCTTCCCCTTACTACCTTTCTTATGTAAATAGCACAACATATGCTGCTTTCTGTAGCCTGTCTGGTACCTCACCAAATGTTATAGATCGCTAAAAATCAAATACAGTGCCTTTGCAATGCTTAAATCCTACCCTCTCAGAATTCTACCATATACCATCAGGGCTCAGCTTTACTTGATCAATAGATCTAATAAACGTTTAATATCTTTTACATCAAATTCAAATTTTGTAAGTATTTACATGCCAAGCAATCTATTAGTCTCTGAACCATTATCTAATCTTCCCTCTGTAAACACTGAAGCAAAATAAGCATTGAAAATGTTAATCAACCCCTTATCTACAGAACTCTAATTTAAATTTTCATCACTTAGACTTGACCTCTATTCTATTTTGTACTTTAAATTATAAAGCCAAAAACTTCTTCAGGTCTCACATTATTCCTTGCTAAATTACCTCTGCCCCTCTTGCCTCTTCTGTTTGACCAAATAAGTCTAATATTTCTTATTTTTCCCATAATTTTCTAAATCATCTTCCTATTACTACCCTTGAATATTTTAAAAACATCTACGCTTTTCATTAATTTTCTCTTATCTCTATTCCACTGTAAACAGGTTTTCTTCTTCACACCCTAATGGGTTTATCTTCAAAACATACTGACTGAATATTCATTAAAATTTGTTTAAATGTTCCCACATGATAAAACAGTTTTTGGTCTTTAAACTCTTATCCCAGTCAATTATACTAAATTAAAATTACTGAAATGTCTATGATCTTTTCCTTATTAACTTGCAATTTGGGCCCAGATATCACATATCTATATTAAATCTAATTATATTAAGTGGTCACTAAGTCCTAAATTTCTCAACTTCTAACTTCATCCACCATTACTATTGTTAATATTAAGTTCAATAGTGTATCGTATTCAGGGTTCTGACCATCTTGGTCAAAAGTTACTAGTATACAATTTATGAATGCAGAACTACTAGCGTCCATATAAGAACCTTAATGAATGCCAGGAAAATGCAAACACCTGCATTATGACTACACCTTTTCATTACTGTGGTATGCTGTCTCAATTTTCTTTCACAATTTCAGCATCTAATTTCCTGACTCTGGCCAGGAGGTCTATAAAATGCTTATTCTATATGATTTATTGTATATAAGGATATTTCACCACACCAATATCACACATAAAGTCAATGTTGTGGCAGATTTAATGATGCTTTAACATGCTTCACACCACCATCCCTTCTTCCTCTACGCCACAGGCAAATAAAGTGAATGACTTCATTCTCATATATTCCTGGAAGAGTATACTCCTTCATATTGAATCCAATGTCTTATGTAAATAATGTCTAGATTCCTTTATATTTATGGTGGCAATCATTAATCAGCTCATCTTTTTGCTTTAAGGCTATGAGCATTTGTGTAAAAACATTTACTTGAAATGCTGTTATTTTTATTGCTATCATCATTATTTAAAACCTGTAACAACATTAGTTTTATTTTATCTCCACTATTACTAGCTGGCCATTACTATTATTTGTATCCAGATTTAGCCCACCACCCCCCAACTTTACCTAGTTTTCTGACGAGTCTCCAAACTGGTACTGAAAAGCTCAACACCTATACGACTCAAGTGAACTCCATCTGCCACAAAAATCTTTATCCAGAAATTCTCTCCACAAATCCTAAAACCTAATATTTTCTGAAAACATACTTCCTAACCCTTTCATTTACACCTAAGGCCCTACTCCCCATTTCTGACCTGCACCTAACCTAGGTAAAATCCCAGAAATCACAGCACCTTCTTCCACTACAAGGCTTTCATCTCTGAATCAATCTCCTATATAATTCAAGATTAATTCTTCTGACCTCTATGCCCTATAAGTATCATTTGCAAATTCACATGCACAATTCACCCCTGAATCAACATTTGTGGAATCAATCTCTCTATCTATCCACATCACTCACTCAGGCACCTGGATAACATACTCTCAATCGCTTTTATTCTTAGTTTGAAAAGTATCTAGGTATCGTATCAGAGTCTCCACGGCAATTTATCAGTCTTCCCTTTAGAAAACCCAACATTACCATTGGCACTCTCATCCCTCCCATCTGGAAGACAAATGAGTGTTACTGCAGGTCGGGCTGACTGACTGATTTTCGAGATCCTCATCTTTAAATCATTATTTCTAGTTTCTACAACTCTATATTCATCTGCAGACCTATTATACCCTACTTTCCCCTCATCTTCCTGCCTAGGTGAATCACTATTCCTGTCTACCCCTATATCCCGCTCCCTCCTTGCCTCGACATCCCTACTAACTTTTTTCCTAACACTTCCCTCCTTTCTCAACTCAAATACTTCTTCTTTCAATCCATTCACATTTTCACTCAGTCTTGCAATCTCCTTCCTTAACAACACATTCTCTGCATTCAAATCACAAGCAGGGCATCTATTCACATATTCACCTCTTACAGTCCCACAGATATCACACAGAGCATACATACTTTAAATTATTATTAGCTTACTAACCTGTACCTATTATTTTACCAACTACAGTTTAAATATCACTAAAGCCTAAAAAGAAATAAACTACTCTCTTTAAAATAGGTTAAAAATTTAAACAATTAATTTAGCTATTCTTGGTAATAGTAGCATAGTAATAGTAGTGCTGAGGGGTGTCACCCCCGATTTTTATAAAAATTACAGGATATACTCTAAAAAAATAATAATGAAAACAAAAATCATCACTCTCTTTAGGAAAAAAAAGTTACAGCCTCTTAAAGTTAAAAATCCCATAGGATTTTTTTATAAAAAAAAAAAAAAAAAACCAGGATATACTCTAAAAATATAATAATGAAGCTTAAAAAAAAAAAAACCAAAATGATTTAAGTCATTTAAGGAAAAAAGTTACAGCCTGTCAGAGTTTAAAATTTTCCCATAGGCCTTCTTATAAAAAAAATTAGTGGGCTTTGAGATAGGTTCAGGTTATGATAAGATTTGTTAAGTATACATACATACAGATTTTCTCTGTGTATACCTAACAAAACTTATCATAACCTGAACTAGAGGGCCTGAAATGAGACCTAACCTTGATGGATCAAAAATGAAAAGTCTGTGGGGTTTTTAACAACTTTGAGAGGCTGTAACTTGTTTTCCTAAAGAGAACGACGATTTTCATTTTCATTATTCTTCATTAAGTTTTTTTGAGTAGTATATCCTGTGATTTTTATAAAAATCGGCGGTGACACCCCTCTGCACTACTATTACTGTATTCTATGTAGTTTATTTCTATTATTGGGGGAGATTAGTGGATACCAGATTGATTATAGTTCTTGATAATTGTTTGAATGTTGTTGACAGGTGGTTGTTTCACTACAGCGCAGGGTCCACATGAGCCATGGCTGAGTCTTCAATTTTCAACCCTAGTGTAGAGAGCAATTCGTTATTTTCAGGGAATTTTATGGGGAAAATGTAAATCAGCCAGACCTCTTAAAATATAATTTTGTGTAGCTTTTAGTTCAGGTCATTTTCAGTATTTTATTTTCAAAACCATGTTTTTGATATACATTTTCTGCTTTAACTTTGCTAATTCTTTGAAATGCTCAAACTTGAAATATACATAGATGGGTTATTGCATACAAAATGCATGGTAGTTTTTTGGTTTTTTAAAATTTGTGCTCAGCAATGTCAAATTCAAACCCCACTTTTTTTTTAAAAAATTAGTTGCATAGTTATTTTGAATATGCAATGAGAACTCTTCTTATCACTAGTGAACGGAGCAACCGCAATATATAATTTCGTGCAGCAGTGTTTTGGAATTTTAAGTTTTTGAATCAAATTTTCAAAAATTTTTTTTGACATTTTAAAAAAATATTTCATGGTTATACACAAAATAATATTCCGGGCAAAAAGATGGATCTCACCCGAATATAAGAAGTTTCTCTGAAAATTTTGATACATTATTCAACAAGTATGCAAAATATCATATTTCATTTTTCAAAAGAGAAAGTGAAATATTGATATGCCCTTCGTTGGTGATGGCTCTCAAAAACAAAACAAAATAAAAAGCATAGTGTATTATTATCATTATTATTATTATTATTATTATTATTATTTCATTATTATTATTATAATTATTATCTGTGTAAGAAGTTTTGAAAACGTGTTACATTAGATCAACTAGTTAAAGTCTTACCATAATTGTAGTCTTGCCTATTTCTTTAATTGTAATTTTAAAACCTTGATTGAATACTTGAATACGAAAAAAAGTGAATATTTGATGAATATATTCTGAAGACTTTGGATTACATTTCCATTTTTAAGTTTTGATTTTTATATATATATATATAGTATATATATATATATATTATATATAGTATATTTTGTATTTATTTTTGTTATATATATATATATATATATATATATATATATATATATATGTATATGTAGAGATATATATATATATATGTATATATATATATATATATATATATATATATATATATATATATATATATATATATATATATATAGTATAGTATATATGAGTAGCAGGTATATATATGTATAAGTATATATATATATATATATATATATATATATATATATATATATATAGTATATATATATATATATATATATATATATATATATATATATATAGTATATATATGTTATATATATATATATATATATATATATATATATATATATATATATATATATATATATATATATATATATATATATATATATATATATATATATATATGATACCTACCACCACTCACAGGCAGGGCCCTTTTCACTATTTATCAAGGATTTTTTTGCCTTTTGTTTACAGGATATTAATTATTTGGAATATATTTTAATTAAAATTTATTTATTAAAATGGATGTGAAATCTGAAGTTGAAATTAAAGATGAAGAATTAGACTTGGAATACAACTCTTATGAATATGATCCTCAGGTGGGCTAATATATTTTTTTGAGTTCTTGTAATGGACCCACCACAGCCACGAACAAGGAAGTGGCCACACTGGGTTGAATAATCAACTCATGGGGTGGGTCCTGGGCCCCTGGCTCATACATATTTTAAATGTCATAAGAGAAAAAATGGATGGTGAAATGAATATTCAGTCAAAAATAAAATAAAAAGCTAAATAAAAAGATGTCTTTATATCTTTCGGTATTCTTTCCTCCCTATCTAAAACACTTGCAAAATGTTTTTTCCTATGTAAATATATTCCGCCATTCATTTTTTTTTATTTTACTATTTTTATTATAATTTAAGTTTTGGTTATAATAAGTTTTGTTAAGTACACCCATTAAATTTATGTATACTTCAACAAATATAAACTAATGCCTTCTCTTTTGAAGTTTTTAAAACAGAAAATTCCTCACATCCAATTTCTGAAGGAGTTGAGCCTATTTAACTCTTTGAAAGTTAAATAACCTGCGAGTCCTCTTTGGAAAGTTTCAGTTTTATTTTTAACCATTTTTTTTACTATATATATATATATATATATATATATATATATATATATATATATATATATATATATATATATATATATATATATATATATATATATATATATATATATATATATATATATATATATATATATATATTCTTGTTTAATACCCATTAGAGTGTTTTCTACCATATCAAAATATTCTACTCTTTCCTTCTCACCAATGCCTGCTCTTTTTCTATTAATGTTTTGATATTTTCTTAATGACAAAATATCCTTGTTCCGCTCTGTAAAACTCTGTACTCAATCTGCACCTGGGTGGTTGTTTTTAAAGGCGCATACTACTCTTTTATTTGAGTTAAGGTATGAATGTACAAACTGCCTTGAGTCCGATGTGTCGAAAGCTAGTTCATACTCTCCAAGTAGAGCCAGATGTTGTGCCATTATCCTCTCTTCATAGGGGAGAAGAGCTGTCAATCTTTCGCATTGTCCTGGAACTCTTACTTTTGCCTTTTAGTCTTCTCCAAAGAGTAGCCACAGCGATGTTAAACCTTTTAGAGGCTTCTCTTACACTCATACCATCATTGATGTAAAGTAAAGCCCTTATGACATCATCCTGTTTGTATTGGAATCTTTTTGTTCTTTCTTTTTTCTTGTAATTTTTGGGCATCTCTAATAAAATAACTTAGAAATTAATTTTCTCAATTAGTTTTTTATTTTGTTTATGAAACATTAGTATAAAGGATTATGTGCAAAATGTATTATAAAAAAAATATTATTCTAGGGATTTAACTGGAAAAATGTTGTTTCGCTAAATATCATGCGTTTCATTTTCCCCCACTTTACAAAAGTAGTAATTTCAAAGAAACTAAATATAATTATTGAAAAGTATTAATAGCAGTACTTATATTGGTTTTTCCCACAAACTTTTTTTTAAAATTTTAAAAAATTTTTTTTTTTTTTTTTTTTTTTTTTTTTGTTCAACCCTTAGTTTAAACATATAAATTATTGTAAAATTTTATATGCAATTTTTGGGAAATTTTTTTAGTTAAAAATATTAGCTTTCTTTACATCATTTTAAATAAAAATATTCATTTAACTTCTCTAATAATTTTCCCTATTTCCTTCCTTTTTTTCTCTATCCATATGTCCCCACTACTAACTTAATTTTACCTAAAACCACATAATGATGATCTGATATTCTCATCCCCAATCTGCCACCAATTTAACATACAGTAAATACTTCAACATGTCCTTCTTCATCAACAAAAAATAAATCCTGCTCTTCACATCAACACCATCTCTACCAACTCTCATATACTTATGGATATACTTGTTCAAAAAATGTATTGCTTACATGCATAACCTTCTCCTCACAGAAATCAATCACCTTTCTTCTATTCTCATTTTCTTTTGCAACCCCAAAAGCACTGGTTTGCCATATCTTTTGATCACCTATCCAGCCATTCAGGTCCCCAACACAATTATTCTGAAGCCCCCCCACTCGTCCTGTCCAAAATATCATTCAGATTGTCACAAAGCCTTTATCACTCTCAGATGGACCATATGCTGCAACCATACATACTGTATACCTTAACCTTCTCAATCTTAAATTTAACCACTAGTGTTATAGTACTTACACAGACAAAATCCACCATAGCTCTGTGCCACAAGTCACTCATCAAAATCACAACTCCTTCTCTACCCCTCACATTCCTCTCTACCCAAGCACAATAATAATAATAATAATAAAGATATTAATTCTTTTGTTTGTTTTATGAATCAGATAAAAATGAGAAATTATACTAATTAAAGAGTTTAAAAATTGTCTCAAAATGGTTATTTTTTTTTTTTTTTATACTTTTCGTAATCTGTCCTTCAAGACCTGTGATAAAAATAAGACTCCTACCATACCATATTTCCTAGACATTTCTCTCCCTCTATGTGGTTTCCTTCTGATAATTCTGGTTTGATTTCCTTTTCTTTTTTTATTATTATTACTTTTTAATGTAGTATTTGCAATCCAGTCCAGAATTCTAACTGAAATTCATCTTTTCACTGGTTTAGATTTGGTTTCTTTTTGACAGTTTTTCAGTTTTCAAACTAAATTGCTTCCCATAATTGTTGATCTTTAACACACACTTTATTTGATTATGTAATAATAGTGATGCACATAATATCTGACTTCAACTAGATTAGAAATTGTCATTTTGCAAGTCTTGGCTCTGGTCTTAGCACTTTTCAGCCATAGTATGTTTAAAATTGACAGAAATGTTTGTCTGAAAGGTTAATACCATATGTAAATTAAGTGTTAAATAGATCTTATAACATACAATCTGTAAATGCCATTCAAACACTGATTCTATTCAACTGCCTTAAATTCTTATATTAGTATAATAGCCTATATTGAAACTATTTTACTAATGTATTTTATTATAGAGTAATTTCAACATAACTTTTTTAATCTTATCTGTAATGTCCTAAGGAAAAGCATATTATTATTTTACTTTTATTATAGTACTAATAGTCACATTGCCTTTAAAAATGCATATATAAATTTGCTGAATTTCTAAATCTAATAAGTGAATATTAACAAAATATTATCTGTTAGGAAAGAGGTTCATCAGGTAGGAGATTTCAACCCACATTTCTCTATGGTGCATCACTTATTTTAATTGTATCCTATCCCAGTAAGCTTATATAAAGCCTTCGATTCTTTTTAGATCTTTTCTGGCAGTGGAACAAACTTTGCTTCTCCATTTAGCATTAAAATTGAAGAATTAGATGAAACGGTATCTATAAAGTCAGAGTTTAGAGAAATAAAGAAGGAATCCATGTTAGACGAAGAGAATGTCAACAATGATGTCATAAAACCTGAAATGATTGGGAAGAAGTCAAACCCTCAACATGTGAGTATATTTTAAATCAGGGTTGGGGAACCTTTTTAAAATGGCGTGCAATTTTTAGAAAGATTTTTCATGTGACGGGCAATAAATATATATATATATATATATATATATATATATATATATATATATATATATATATATATATATATATATATATATATATATATATATATATATATATATATATATATATATATATATATATATATATAATATTTATAATGTTTTTCTCTTCCGAAAAATATAATAAGTCAAAAAGAAAAAAAGTAAAATAATAAGTCCGAAATAAAAAAAATAATAATATGTCAAACAGGTCGCGGGCATATTGGGAAGAAGTCAAACCCTCAACATGTGAGTATATTTTAAATCATTTCTCTTATTACTTTTTACTCAAGTTAGAAACAGTTGATTAAGGGTGCAGGGAACATTATTATTATTATTATTATTATTATTATTATTATTATTATTATTATTATTATTATTATTATTATTATTATTATTATTATTATTATTATTATTATTATTATATTATTATTGTTATTATTATTATTATTATTATTATTATTATTATTATTATTATTATTATTATTATTATTATTATTATTATTATTATTATTATTATTATTATTATTATCGGCAGTTTTTCTTACAGATATTTATGACTCTAAAGAGTGTTTGCTCATTATCAAAGAAAATAGCTGAAAAGGGTTCAGACTCAGAGGTACATTTTGAATCAGAAGAAGAAGAATTCTTTGGAAATCTTTTGATGTCAAAGTTTCCTTTGGTGAAGCTCAAAAAGTTTACTCATGAAGAAATAAAGGTATTATGGACATTTTAAAATTTATTATTATTATTATTATTATTATTATTATTATTATTATTATTATTATTATTATTATTATTATTATTATTATTATTATTATTATTATTATTATTATTATTATTATTATTATTATTATTATTATTATTATTATTATTATTATTATTATTATTATTATTATTATTATTATCTTCCTCCTATCCTCAGATTGTGGGGGAGGTGTGTAGCATACACAGGAACAGAAAAGTAGCAGAAGTACATGATGCAAGTAGAAAATAAAGGCCACCCCCCTTTACCATCCCCTTTATACCCCCAAGTGAGAAAAATCCGTTCCCTTTTCATCCAACATAGATCCTAAATATTTAAAGTCCGACACTTGTTCTAGCTGCTCACCATCTAACATAACTTCACACTGAGGACTATCCTCACTCAACCATAACCTTACTCTTATCTACGTTTACTTTCAAACCCCTCCTTTTACACACTCTGCCAAATCTCTCTACCAATCCTCTCAAACTCTCTTCAGATTCGCCACACAAAACCAAATCATCCGCATATAATAGTTAGGGCACCCCCCAATCTCTTCCATTCTCCATCATTCTAACAACATCCCCTGCCACCTCCACCTCTAATTCTTTCATAACCTCATCCATATACAAATTGAATAACCAAGGAGACATAACACATCCCTGCCTCACTCCACTATTAATATTAAACCAATCACTTTCGACACTATTTATTCTTTTACACGCTTCACTATCGTCATACATACTTTTGACTCTATTCATAAGCCTACCACCAATACCATATATCACTAACACCTGCCATAGAGCTTCCATATTAATCCTATCATACGTCTGTTGCAAATCCATAAAACCTAAATACAATTTATTCTTCTTCTACCTCATTTTCTCAAACTTTTGTTTCAATGTAAAGATTTGATCCACACATCCTCTACCACTTCTAAACGCACCTTGTTCTTCACCAATCAGTCCTTCAATCACTCGACGCACTCTTTCGACCAAAATACCAGCATATATCTTCCCTACAACACTCAATAAACTAATTCCCCTATAATTCATACAGATCCCCTTATCTCCCTTACCCTTACATAAGGGTACTATTACTTCTTTCCTCCAATCCCTCAGAACTAGACCCTCCATAAACGTTTTATTATACAACTTCCAAATCCAATCAATCACCATCTCGCCTCGGTTCTTGATCATTTCACCAGTAATTTCATCTATACCTGCAGATTTGCCATTCTTCAACTTTCTCGCTCTACCCATTACCTCCTTGCTAATGTCTTCATCCCCAAAATACCTATTTCCTTCTTGCACCATCAAACCCACACACATTCACTATCACCTCTTCATTTCTGCCAATGTTATACAGATTTTTGAAGTGTTCTTACCACACTCCCTTCATATCCATTTCATCAGTTACAAAAGCACCATCCCTATTCATTATGCTCATTTTTAGCCTTTCGCGCTTCCTTCCAGAAGAGCTTCCTATTCCTTTGTAAGTCCCCATTCATCCTCCTTCCAAACTGTTCATTTACCTTTTCTTTTCTCCTACATATGCACCTTTTAGTATTTTGTTTTTCCACTTCATCATTGGCTTTTAGTACATTCAACCACGTTTCTTTTTACTTTTAACCGCTTGCATCACCTCTTCATTCCACCACTCGCTGTTAACATTCTTACTTCTACTTTAGCACATCCACATACTTCCTTTGCACTGCTAACGGTCCTTTATTAAACCAGGGGGCAATAATAAAATTAGTATCGGAATGGTTGGTAATGCTATCTCAGAATTATTTACCTTCGCTAAGATTGCCATCTTTCATTGTTGTACGAAAAAAGAATTAATTGTAATTTTTGGCACCGGTGTTGTCGGGAGCGTGCGGTAGCCCGCACGCGGTCTGCCGTGCATTGCGGGTGACCTGTACCCACCCTACGGCAATCGTTAATTAAAAAAAAAAAAAAATCTGCCATGGCATCTACTTTCGCTCTACAAACTTTCCGTAGATACATAAAATTTAAACTGAAATAAATTGCCTAAGTTTACTCATTTTATAACCTTAAGTGTGAAGCCCAAAAAAATATATATCGATTTCTTTTTACTTTTTTGTTAATATTAATTAAATTATATTTGAAAATTCACCATTACAAAGAAAGTTTGTGTCTTTTCCTGTTTCATAAATTTAGGATCATAAAATGCATTTTCCAGTCTTACCAACTTTACAAAGCTTAAATTTTTTATTGCCCCCTGGTTTAATAAAGTACCCTGCTAACAACTGCTTCCTTCATTTGCTCCCAGATTTGTTCAGTTTCAGCTTGCTCACATTCAACTGATTTACATGCGAGCGCTCTTAGATACTTATCCTTATTACCTTAACTTCTCACTCTTAATTCTACCCACATCCTTCCGTATCATCACCATCCTCTACATCCAAGCCCCCACTAACTTAATTTTACATAAAACAACATAATGATCCGATAATCCCATTCCTAACCTCTCAGTGATTTAACATTCAACACATACTTCAACATCTCCTTCTTCACCAACACAAAATCAATCATACTTTTCACTTCGATACCAACTCTAGTATACTTATGAATACTCTTGTGTTTAAAGAAAGTATTACTTACACACATACCTCTCTCTTCACAGAAATCAAACCCCTTCCTACCATTCTCATTTTTTCCCAAAACCACCTGTTATACCATCCCTTTTTTGATCACCTATCCAACCATTTAGGTCCGCCAACACAATCAATCTGAAGCTCCTACTCACTTCATCCAAAACATCATTCAGATTATCCCAGAAAATCGTACTCTCTTCAACCATTTCCCTCAGATGGACCATACGGCACAACCACATATACCTTGACCTTTTCAAACTTAAATTTAACCATTATAATTCTAGGACTCACACGCACAAAGTCTACCATAGCTTTGTAACATAAGTCACTCATCAGAATTGCAACTCCTTCTCTCCCCCTCTCATTCCTTCCACACCAGCACATACACATTTCACACCACACCACTCACTTTCACCGTTTCCTTTCATCTTTGTTTCAGTCACAGCGAGCAAATCAGATTTGTCCTTTCTAATATTCTTCTTTTGTATATATATTAGTGATGGGACGATTAATCGTCATCGTCATCGACAAAATCGGCATATTTTTTCTCAATCGTTATCGTCAATTTTTGCCGATTATTTTGCCGATTAATTGAACAAATATTAAGAATTTTGGATGATATTAATAAACTCAATAATAATAATAATAATAATAATAATAATAATAATAATAATAATAATAATAATAATAATAATAATAATAATAATAATAATAATATATTTTTTTCTTTATCTTCCTTCTATTTTCCCAAGAATGGGAGTAAGGTGCGTGACGAGCATCGGAAAAGAAAAGCAGTAGAAGAGCATGACACAAGTCGAAAAGAAAGCCCAGCCTTACCGCCCCCTCAGTACCATTAATTAGCGAGAACTCATCGCAGTCAGAAAATCCACCCTAAAGCTTCATGGGACAGCGATGGACCCTCACTATGGTAGATCGTCAGTGTAAGGGTTCATCCCTTGGCCCAGGTGGGCCACAACCATACCCCCTCACAATCCCCCGCCATTCACTCCTGTTATACACCTTTCTTCTCGCCTCTACCAAACTCACATTTCTCTCCTTCAGACATTCGTTCACCGACTCAATCCACTTTTTCTTCGGTCTCCCAGCCGGTCGGTTCCCAACACACTCGCCACTATACATCCGCTTAACCAACCGACTATCATTCATCCTTTCCACATGACCAAACCATCTCAACATACTTTCATTTATTCTCTCATTTACCCCTTTCTCCACACCACACATCTCTCTAATAAGTTCATTCCTCATTTTATTAATTCTTCTCACACCTAGCATGGCCCTAAGATTGTCCATCTGAACACATTGAACTTTAGATCTATACTTCTTATTCCAGACCATAGTCTCACTACCATACAATAACACAGGTAACAACATACCCTCATGTAAGACTCTAGCGCACTCAAGACTTAGTCCCTTTACATTCACCAACGATTTAATTGCACCAGCCACCTTCCTGCCATTCACAACTTTCCTACTACACTCTGCATCATCCGTTCCCTTCTCATCCAACACATACCCTAAATATTTAAACTCAGACACTTGCTCCAGCTGCTCACCATCTAACATAACTTCACACTGAGGATATCCTCACTCACAACCATAACCTTACTCTTATCTACGTTATTTCAAACCCCTCCTTCTTACACACCCTGCCAAATCTCTCTACCAATTTCCTCTCAAACTCTCTCAGATTCGCCACACAGAACCAAATCATCCGCATAAATAAGGTAGGGACCCTCCACTCTTCTTCATTCTCCATCATTCTAACACCCATTTTCCTGCCTCCCCACCTCTAATTCTTTCATAACCCCATCCATATACAAATTGAATAACCAAGGAGACATAACACAACCCTGTCTCACTCCGCTATTAATCCTAAAAGCCAATCACCATTGGCACCATTTATTCTTACACACGCTTCACTATCGTCATACATACTTTTGATTCCATTCAGAAGCCTACCACCAACACCATATATCACTAGCACCTACCATAGAGTTCCCTATTAATCCTATCATACGCCTGTTGCAAATCCATTAAAACCTTAAATACAATTTATTCTTCTTCTACCTCATTTTCTCAATCTGATTGGTTTTCAATGTAAAGATTTGATCCACACATCCTTAAACCACTTCTGAAACTCACATTATTCTTAAATGCCAGTCCTCAGTCACTATAGCACTTTTTTCCACCAAAATACCAGCATATATCATCCTACAACACTCAATAAACCATTCCCCTAAAATTCCTTCAGTTACCCTTATCCCCCTTACCCTTTATATATATATATACGGATATTATATAATATATTATATATAATATATATATAATATATATATATATATATATATATATATATATATATATATATATATATATATATATATATATATAAATAAAAATATATATTTTTTTTTTTATAATATATATATAATATATATATAGTATATAGCTAATTGATAGAGAATTGATATTTCTTTCTATTATATATATATATATATATATATATATTATATATATTATATATAATTAGAGAAAAAGAAAAGGATGTGTGAAGATGTTTGAACAGTTTAAAGGTTTTTTTTTTCATAACAGGATAAAGCAGGAAAATATAGAGAAGATAATAGTTCAAAGCTTGTATTTAATATTTAAATGTAAATGATACATGACATAAAAAGTAAAAGTAATAATATAAGTAAAAAGAAAGTGAATTATAAAGCACTTAATTAGTGTAAACAGTAACAGATGAAAAGAACAGTATATGACGATATTAAACAACTCAGAGGACAGAGGTACAGAACTTCACAGTACACACAATTAAATTAAGTATCAATTGCATTACATTACACATCATCATTACACATACTCGTGAACTTTTTTAAAAAAGAATACCTCTCTTCAATCTTTGTTCCATTTACCTTCTAAAAGTGGTCATAAATAGGCAGTGACAATCAATCAGGTAACTATAGATGAAATTTATTCTGTCTTTCAGAGTACATGGTTAGTATATTAGATAGCATTTAATAAATATATATATATATATATATATATATATATATATATAAATATATATTATATATATTATTATATAATAATATATATATATATATATCAGGGGTGGCCAACCTTTTGCATACCATGCCAAATTTTTTCACGACGAGTTCATATACTATATATATATATATATTATATATTATATATATATATATATATATATATATATATATTATATATAATATATATATATATATATATATATATATGAAGAAAATCACAGAATATATGATTTCTCTATTAATTATATTTTTTAGAATTCTTTGATTTTAAAAAATACGTCACTAATTTCTAATATGCTCACTTAAAAAAAATAAAAATCAAATAATTTAAGAAATATGAGAGAACACTACCTCACTATCACTGATAAACACAAAATTTCAATTATGATCATTGACGATGTTTTATTACAAAGTAATTTTAAAAAATTTCCCAAAAATTTTTTTTAAATTTTTGGGGGGTTTTTGGGCGGGGAATTTTATATATTGAATATGAGAGTCGACGCTACAAAAAAA
Source organism: Trachelipus rathkii (assembly GCA_015478945.1). NCBI lineage: Eukaryota > Metazoa > Arthropoda > Malacostraca > Isopoda > Trachelipodidae > Trachelipus > Trachelipus rathkii. The sequence goes on along the minus strand of JABUQX010001694.1, from coordinate 9,629 downwards.
ATGCATAAACATTACGATATTTCTAATACTTCTTATATCTTGCCAGATTTAACAAATTTCTGGAAATAAAATGAATTTTTAATTTTCATTAAATAAATTCGTAAGAAATAAGCTGATGTAGCCCAATTAAAATATAAAATCTCCCAAAAAGTAGCCAGTAGCAATGCGCCACTTTAATCATCCAATGCTCCACGTTTGGCGCATGCGCTAAGGATTGGCCACCCCTGATATATATATATATATATACAGTGGAGATATATATTAATAATATATTATATATATATATATTATTATATATATTATATATAATATATATATATATATAATTTGATGTGATTGCTCCTTAAAGTATTATTAAATTTGATTGATTTAAAAATTCAAAATATGACATCAATAGAACTGATTCCCTTTTAAAGACAAACACAAACAGATTTTAAATGCAAAACACAAATCTGGGGGATAGGAGAAGATGATAAGGATAATATAATTATATTTATATATATATATATATTATATATATTATATATTATATAATATATATATATAATATATATTATATATATATAATATTAATATATATATATATATTATTATATATATATACAGTGGCGTTTTAGGGGGGGGGCCAGGGGGGCCATGCCCCCCCCGAAATTTATTAGACGCTAAAAAATTTTAAGTTTCATATCCGTTAATAATATAAAGTGCAGAGTTTAAATTTAATTTTATATATTCGTCGCAGTCAGGAGCAAACCTCGTAAGTCCATTTGTTAAAACTAAACTTGAAGCCATCAAAGAGAAAATGCAGCATATACCCAACATTCCTTCTTCCAACCCAGTTAATATCGCACATTCATTTTTATAAGATTTTTGGATGATTCAATATCAGCATTAGGAAAGAGGTTTTAAATCAAAGAAATTAATATCTTCCTTGCAATTTGTCCATACCGAGCAGGTGTAATGTTACCATATGAGGAAGATAAAATATTGCATAACATCACAAGGAGGATCTGAAAGCCACAATTGATGATTTAGTAAAAAGCCAGAATTGGGTTTATGAAGGTTGAATGGCTATCACAACCACAAATCGTCCAAAACAGCAAATAGACGACTAGTTTTTTGTTCGCAGTCAACAATTTCCAAATATTTACATCTTTTGGAAATTCTAGCAATTTTACCCATGGTCTACTGCTACATAGAAGAGGCTTTCAACATTAAGACTTTAAAAAGCCTACTTTTTGAGAAATTACTATTGGAGATAAAAAGACTTACTGGATTTGCCCTCCTCTACATACATTGAAATATTGAAATAAAAACTGAAGATATTATCTCGGACTTTGCTCACTCTCATGCCCGGCGATTAAATTTAACAATTTAGGTAAGGTGATTTTAGTAATTTATATAAATTATTCCCATTTTTTCTTAGAAATTTAATATTTGGTCCTTCCACTTTATATATATATATATATATATATATATATATATATATATATAACGATATTTATATATATATATATTATATATATATATCCACTTCTCTTATATATATATATATATATATGCTATATATATAAAAAAGAAACGATTTTTGTCTGGCCCCCCCGAAAAAAAATTCTGGATACGCCACTGATATATATATATATATATATATATACTATATATATATATATATATATATATATATATATATATATATATATATATATATATATATATATATAAATTTATAGATGTTTAAATTAGTTTATATATATATATATATATAATTATATAAGATATAATATTAAAATTTATTCTTATAGCCGCGTAGTTAAAAATTAGATATTTTTTTAAAAAGTAAATAACGATACATGTATATGTATATGTCCCAAACATATGTTTTTAATAAAACATTTCCACAATTACGATATTATTTATAAGCAACGTTTTCATATATTATTTCTTTTTCGTTCAAAAAATCAGTAAGATTATGATAAGTTTGTTAAGTATGCACAATTTTCTGGTGTTATACTAGCAAAAACTTCAAAACCTAAGCTTAATGCGTCCTAAAGAGAATTTAAACAAAAAAAATCGGTAGATGAAATATATTTATATATTGGAGAGATTTGCCATTGCATTTTTAGTCCTCTTACATGGGGATGAAAGATATTACAAAAAAACGATTATCATATAAAATATCGATATTTTGTCGGACAACGCTAATCTCAACTGTTACCATATCTATATATATATATATATATATTATATATATATAATATATATTATATATATATATATTTATATTAATTTATATAATGTATATTATTTTTTATTTGCTATATATATATATATATATATATATAATATATAAACTATTATATTACTATTATTACTTTATATTTTATTACTTTTTTTTTATCCGCTCCAGTGGAAATTCTAGTCACAATACATGTCTTCATCAGCAGCTTCACTCCCTCCGACGAAAAACCATGTACATCCTTCTGTAAAAATTCTTCTCAACTTTTCAGCACTCTTCTCGCTTCCTCTCAGATCCTTCTCATTTGTCTCCTCCCTGCTGTTGGTAACACGTCCATCATAATTTCAACTTTTACAATGATATCATAGTATCTGCAGCATCTAGTGGAGTTTAGATATGTCTATTATAAGAAGATTGGATTTTCTAGGCAGTCGGATCAAAAGAAGACTTTCTTTGCATAGTTTTAGGACGACAGGGCTAGCAACCCGGTCCTTTACTTTTTTGCTTGTAAAACTCCTGGACCAGCATTGGAATCCTATGCACCTAGAATCACTATCTTCTGAGGAGCTCTGTGAGAACAAATTTTGAGGCCAAATGGAAAAAGATGCTAGTTTCACTGAAAGGGTAAAACCCTACCTGAGTGTATAACTCAAGGACTAGCATCGGAAATCTTTGGGCCGAGAAATAGTTTTCTAGAGTACTCTAGGACTAAGAGTTTCTGGGCCAGAAGGAGGAAGATGCTGGCCCAACTAACAGGGCTTTCGCCCTACTTGGGGATGGTAAATAAAAATAATATAATAAATAATATATATTAAATATATATTATATATAATATATATATATATATATATATATATTATATATATATACTATATATATATATATATATATATATATATAATATATATATATATATATATAATCTCAATGTATACCATATATATTATATATATAATCATTATTATTATTATTATTTAACAGCCCTCCTCCGTCGTTGTTTGTTCATAACTGGGGTTAGGGTGGTCAAACATGCACCATGAATCCGAGGCATGCATGAGCATTTGTATGGTATAAATAAGTAGTAGTAGCGGGACCCAAACCCGCTATCGATATCGATATCGATATCGGTAGAGACAGAAACTGTGGTGGAGGAAGAGGAATGAGAAAGATATAGATAATTAATATGAAAAATGAGAGTAAAGGAAAGAAGACTAAAAGATTACATATGTGAACGCACCACACCACACACACACACACACACACAACACACACACACACACACACACAACACACACACACACACTACACTATAGTACAATATATCGTTCCCTCTATAAAATCATGTAAAAAGCTATTTTAATGTAATATATCAAAGATTTTATATTTTCTCTTTCTAAAGAGTTTCCCTCCTAAATTTAGGTATTCAATTATTGGTAAATTTTATAATTCTTTTAGCTTCAAAAGATATTTTATAAATAAATAATTTTATATTTAAGATTTCCTGAAAGTATTTTAAATTTCTTCTGCATTCATATTTTTAATTTTTCATTTCTCTTTTCTACAGACCCTCACTGGTGTCTCTGATCAAGATGAACAAGGTTCCAAAGTGAAAAGTTCTGGAAGCAAACCTTTAACGTCAGTAACTTTTGATCAAGCCATTAAAGAGAATTGTCAGGATTACCTTAGTTGCAGATATTGTAATTTTACTTTTGAAAACAAAGATGAGTTGACTAGCCATTTGAAGACACATAAGAAAAGAAAGTTTAAATGTGCCCATTGCAGTTATGAATCTAATAAGAAAGATAACTTAAAAACTCATCTGCTAACTCACAGTAATTCGAAATTATTTAAATGTTCTGAGTGCAGCTATGAATGTAATCGGAAATTTGCCAGTATTGCAACCAATATAAATAATAAAAAGACCCCGATAACACACGAACAGATAAAACAAATCGAGGAGGAAGTAGATCAATACGTGGAGCAAGATGAAAAAGTGGAGGGAGAAGGTGAATGGGAATGGACAAAGGAAAAGAACGAATACTTAATGGAAAGCTACTACATAGGTATGTTAATACCCGAAAAGGAAGGTAAAACGGACTTCTGGAAATATGTTGTGGATAATGAAATAATTGGTGCAAATGATGTAATGGAATATGAGTTTAATAAGAAATATACGGGGGTAGAAAGAAGGAAACTGATCGCCCAAAAACAGGCCATCATCAACTTTAATAAAGAAAGGAATCAAGGAGCAATAAAAAAAAGAAAAGCTACGTTACCTACAAATGAAGACCTGAAGGAAATAGAACGTAGAGCAAAGGAGAGAATTAAGAATGAAATTCAGATTACACCAGAAATGATCGGAGATATTAAACAGAAAAGTAAAGAGACACTATATCAAGGGAATAGAATAAAAACTGGAAAAAATACAGAAAAAAGTTTAGAAGAACAAAATAAAATGACAGATAATGAAGACTTAATAGATGGGGAGTTGGATGAGACAGAAATAGTAGGAGAAGAAATATCAGAGGCTGCTGAAATCCTAAACAAAGAAATAATGAACAGAACAGATAGTGAAAGTAATAATGATTCAGATACAGGAAGCCACTATGAAGAAACAGAGGAACAAGGTGATGAAGAGATTATTGAAAATGATAGAAATGAAAACGGAGATAGAATGCAGGAGGAAGAAGAGATGATAAACAAAATAGCACACTATAGAGATGAAGATATTTATACCAACATGGAAGATAGAAAAGGAATAAATAAAATAGATAATTGGATGAAAATAAATAAATATGCCGGGATAGCAAACAGGGTATTACCAAGATTACTACCTGAGAGATGCGATATCTCAGAAGTGAACAGGTTATATTATGCAACAGCAAGAGCAATAACAGATTTGATGGGAGGGAAAATATTTGAGAAAAATAGATCAAATGGAAGAAAGAAGGAACAAAAACCGTCATGGGAAATTAGATTAGAGAGAGACATAGCGAGACTTAGAAAAGAAATATCACTGATAAAAGAATACGAAGAAGGAAACATCACATTAGAAAGTAAAATCAGACAGGCAGAAAATATGATAAGAAGAAGCAGGGGCAGAAATCGAGTAACACACGCAATCAGCAGCAGAAAGCTAGAATTAGCAGCAAAAGCAAAAAGATTAAGCTCATACAAGAAAGAAGAACAAAGAAAAAGACAAAACAAAATGTACCAAACAGATAAAGGAAAGTTCTATAGAGAGTTGAGAGGTGAAAATATAAAAGTTGATAAACCACCTGAAAGAGACAGACTTGATGCATTTTGGAGGAGTATATATGAAGACCAACGAACACATAATGAAGAGGCGGAATGGTTAGAAACAACAAGAAGGAATCCCCAAATAGAAGAAATTAATGAGATGGAATTTGAACCACTAACCGAAAGGGAAGTGATGGAAAAGATACGACGTACCAGTAACTGGAAAACACCTGGACCAGACATGGTGCAAAATATATGGCTAAAAAAAATTACAGTACTAAGAGAACCTTTAACAAAGTGCTTCAACAGAATTCTGAACGGAACAGCTGAAATACCCGAGTGGATGACCAAAGGAGAAACAGTCCTTATCCCTAAAACAGGGGAAACACAAAACCCAGGGAAATATAGACCAATTACTTGTCTACCAACTATATACAAAATATTAACAGCAATTATTACAGAAAGAATATACAAACATACAATAGAAAATAATATAATAGCAGAAGAACAAAAAGGATGCAGTAAGGGAAGTCACGGGACAAAAGATCAATTGTTAATAAATAAAATGATCCTAGAAGACAGCAGGCAAAGACAGAAGAACTTAAGCATGACTTGGATTGATTATAAAAAAGCATATGATAGTGTGCCGCACTCATGGATCAAAGAGGTATTAAAAATCTATAAAATCAATAATAAGATAAGAGACTTTATGGAAAAAGTGATGCAAATATGGAAGATCAATATTAAACTACATCACGAAAATGGTACGATACAAATAAATGATGTAAAAATAAGGAGAGGAATATTCCAAGGGGATTCCTTATCCCCATTGCTGTTTGTACTATCATTGAACCCACTGAGTTCATTGATAAATAACTTGCATAATGGATATAGAATAGGATCAAGAAATGAAAAGAAAGGAAAAAACATCTCGCATTTATTTTACATGGATGACATCAAACTATACTCCCCAAACAAACAACAAACAATTGAACAGATAGAGGTAGTTAAGAAGTTTTCAAGTGATATACAAATGGAGTTCGGACTAGATAAATGTGCGTTCCTGGAATTGAAGAAAGGAAAAAGAATTGACAGTGGAAATATCAGAATAAACGACGAAATTATTAGACAACTAGAACAGGAAGACACCTATAAGTATCTCGGGATAGAAGAAAATGAAAAAATAGAACATAAGAAAATGAAGGAAAAGCTGAAGAAGGAATATGAGAAGAGACTGAAACTAATATTAAAATCTGAATTAAAATGCAAATTTAAGGTCGAAGCAGTAAGAACATTGGCAGTACCAGTGCTATCGTATGGGTTTGGAATAATTGATTGGTTCCAAGAAGATTTAAACAAACTAGATATTAAGACGAGAAAAATGCTCCACGCCCATAAATTGATATATAAGAACCAATGCCTGGCAAGAATGTATGTCCCCAGGGATCAAGGTGGAATGGGACTCCAGGAAATAGATGCAGTATATAGAGAGGAAGTGATCGGATTAACGACGTATATCGAAGAAAGTGATAGTAAATTCATCAGATGGGTGAAGGAGCACGAAACAGGGAAAGCGATGAGAACATCTTTAACAGCCAAAAAAAGAGATTACCTACGGAAGTATGATATCCCTAACGACGATCCAACAACAGAAGGAATGACAAAAAAGGAAAAGATGAAACACCTAAGAAATGAGCACAGAAAAGCAAGAAGAAAAAAACATGAAAATAATTGGAAGGAGCATGCATTTGCAAAGGAATACAAAAATATCATAGAACAGGTGTATATAGATAAAGAAAAATCGATAGAAGCAGTATGCAGGGGTAATCTAAGAAAAGAAGATGAAAGAACAATTGTAGGGGCACAGGACTTAGCATTACGAACCAATTGGTTCAAGAGAGAGATAGAGAAAGAGAATATATCCAACAAATGCCGAATGTGTAAAGTATCTCCGGAAACAGTTAGCCATATATTATCAAGCTGTGACACACTTCTCCAACGCAAGACATACACCGAAAGACATAATACAATATGCAAATTAATCCATTTTAGAATTTGTGAAAAATACAAAATACCAATAGAAGCATCCAAATACTGGGAACACAACCCAAACGCAATAGAAGAAAATAACCACGCGCTAATACTATACGACTATAGCATTCCCACAGATGTACCTGTAAGACATAACAAACCGGATATTGTTGTAAAAGATAAAAGAGAAAGAAAGGCATACATTATAGAGATAGGAATTCCATGGGACGGCAGAGTATCAGCATATGAAACTGAAAAGGAAGTTAAGTACCAAACTCTGAAATACTCATTACAAGGAATGTGGAATGACATTGATAGAGCAGAGGTTATCCCTGTGGTAATTGGAAGTATGGGAGTGATAAAAAAAAGCTTAAATCAATATATTGAAAGACTACCGGTGGAAGTAACAACGTTGGAGATGAGCTCCATTATAATACGACAGAGCGCCAGAATACTGAGAATGGTTCTTGGTTGTTAAAGAACCTGCCGGGACAACCATATGCGCTTAGGCCCGAGGTTCGGGCCCGCGCATTAAATGGTAACCCTTAAGAAAGGTGAAATAAAAAAAAAAAAAAAAAAAAAAAAAAATTTTAAAATTATTTAAATGTTCTGAGTGCAACTATGAATGTAATAAAAAGGTTAGTAAAAATTATCTTTTAACTCACAGCAATTTGAAATTATTTAAATGTTCTGAGTTGCAGCTATGAATGTAATTATAAAGGTGACTTAAATAGACATATTGTAACTCATAGTAATTCGAAATTATTTAAATGTTCTGAGTGCAGCTATGAATGTAATCGGAAAGGTCACTTAAAAACTCATCTACTAACTCACAGCAATTTGAAATTATTTAAATGTTCTGAGTGCAGCTATGAATGTAATCAGAAAGTTCACTTAAAAATCCATCTGCTAAATCACAGCAATTTGAAATTATTTAAATGTTCTGAGTGCAGCTATGAATGTAATCAGAAAGGTAGCTTAAAAATTCATCTGCTAACTCACAGCAATTTGAAGTTATTTAAATGTTCTGAGTGCAGCTATGAATGTAATCAGAGAGGTCAGTTAAAAATTCATCTGCTAACTCACAGCAATTTGAAATTATTTAAATGTTCTGAGTGTAGCTATGAATGTAATCATAAAGGTGATTTAAAAAAACATATTGTAACTCACAGTAATTCGAAATTATTTAAATGTTCTGAGTGCAGCTATGAATGTAATCAGAGAGGTCAGTTAAAAATTCATCTGCTAACTCACAGCAATTTGAATTATTTAAATTTCTGAGTGCAGCTATGAATGTAATCAGAGAGGTCAGTTAAAAATTCATCTGCAACTCACAGCAATTTGAAATTATTTAAATGTTCTGAGTGCAGCTATGAATGTAATCAGAGAGGTCAGTTAAAAATTCATCTGCTAACTCATAGCAATTTGAAATTATTTAAATGTTCTGAGTGCAGCTATGAATGTAATCAGAAAGTTCACTTAAAAATCCATCTGCTAAATCACAGCAATTTGAAGTTATTTAAATGTTCTGAGTGCAAAGCTATGAATGTAATCGCAAAGTAAGCTTAAAAATACTATGCCCTCCCTGATGCTATTAAATGTTCTGAGTGCAGCTATGAATGTAATCGCAAAGGTAGCTTAAAAAGGCATCTACTAACTCACAGCAATTTGAAGCTATTTAAATGTTCTGAGTGCAACTATGAATGTAATCAGAAAAGATATTTTAAAAGTCACATTCTTAAGAAGCATGGAACTGGCACAAGTAATTTAAGAAATCGACGAAACTAAAAATGCACAAAAAGAAATGTCCATTACAAACGGAAATAAAGGGACGGCTAATTATGGAGGACAAGAATGATGATTTTTGATGATTATGAATAGATCTAGAAGAAGTAGTCATAATGGAAATACATTAAAGTGCCTCTTTACCAGACCTTCAAGTGAGGAACTTCGTAATAAGTGGTGAATTAATTTGCCTCTGGAAGAATTCACACCAGTTCCATACCATTATCGGGATATCAGCATAGACTAGAATGATAACGATGATGAAATGTTAAACAAGGTATCAAGACGAGCATATGATAATGGGTATTATTTCTAGAAAATAATTGATAACTTTATTGGT
>JABUQX010001693.1:20000-29606 GCA_015478945.1 Trachelipus rathkii | reverse complement strand
GATTTGAAAAGAGTTAGTAATCCACTGATATATTTTGAAATTTTAAAAGTCAGGTAGTACTGGATGGACATTATTAATAATTTTAATTGGAGTTCGGAGTAAAACTATTTTCAAATTATTAAAGTAATTGGAAATAAAAAAAAAATTTATCCTTTTTATTTTTACACTTGGTACACTACTTACTTAAGACTTTATGTGATAAAAGAAATAATCTCGTACTATCTAAATAATAATATAATAAATAATAATTAATATATAATATAATTAATAATTAATAATAAATATATATATAAAAAAATTAATATTATATATACAATAATATATTAAATTAAATATATAATTAAACAATAGTTTTGTTAAATATATAGGTTAACTAGACTATTATAGTGACTATATTATAATAAAAAATAATTATTATCGTGAATAATTTAATCATCATGAATATTAAAAATATCAAATATATATTTAATTTAATTATATTGTTTTTTAATTATATTATATAGAATTTTACTTTAAGTATATCTCATATTTTTAATTCATATTTACTCTATTATAAATTCATTAATATTATTATTATCACTCATTTCATTCATCCACTTTAATATTATTACTCTATATTATTATTTATTCTCATTATTTTATTATTATTTTATTATTATTATTATTTATTATTCTATTTCTCTCTCATTATACTATATTCTATCACTGATGTGTTATGATTTAATTATCTTATACTTATTCATCATTTCAAAAATATGACGGCGTGGTATAATTCTTACTCATCTTATTATCTATTCTACGTTATTATTTTATTATTTTATATAAATTTTTCTCTAGCTTCTTGACTTAATATATGAGATTTTATATCCATAACTCGTCTATATATGACAAGAGTTATTATGTGGTTTCCTCTTTTACATTATATATAATTATTATTATAATATTTATTTTATCATACCTACTACTACCTTCTATTCTACGTAACAGTAGGGGTACGTGATTACGTAAACTATGACACCGGAATCAGGAATAAAGAGTAGAAGAACATGTACACATTAAGTCGTAAATAAGAATAAGCCAGCCCTATACACCCCTTTTATACTTTTAGTGAGAACTCGTCCAGAAAATCCACGCTAGAACTTCACGGACCGGCGACGGACGCCACACTATGACATCCTCTTCTTGGGTTTATCCATTGGCCCAGTGGCACAACCATACCCCCACAAAATCCAGCCATTCACCTTATTATGCACTCTTCTTCTCGCCTCGCCAAACCAATTTCAGATACACTCTTACTGACTCAATCCACTTTTTCTTCAGTCTCCCATCAGGTCGATTCCCAACACACCATTTATATTCGCTAACCAACGACTATCATCCATTCTTTCCACATGACCAAACCATCTCAACGTATTTCATTAATTCTCCTTCATTTAATTTCTTCACACACACACACTCTCCTATAGTTCATTCCTAATTTTATCATTCTTCTCAAACCCCTAACACGAGCCTAAGATTGTCCATCTGAACACATTATACTATAGTCTTACCTTTTCAACCCATAGTCCTCACTATATAACATCACACTGGTAACACACATAACCCTCCTATAAGAACCTAGCGCACTCAAGACTTAGTCCCTTTACATCACCAACGATTTATATCTGCACCAGCCACCTTCCTGCCATTCACAACTTTCCTACTAACTTTCTGCATCATCCGTTCTCTTTCATCCACACATTATTAAATATTTAAACTCAGAAACTTGTTCAAGCTATAATATAATCATTATTATATTTATTATTATTATTATATTATTAATTTATTATTATTATATTTTTTTATATTTTTATTTTTATTATTATATTATTATTATTATTATTATTATTTATTATATTATTTTATTATTATATTATTATTATTATTATTATTAATTATATATTACATAATTAACATATTTTGTTTATCTTAATTTTTTTATATGTATTTTTTATCGCTGTCCAAAAAATCACATTAATTTTTGCGTATCGTCGATAGTTTCTCTCTGGCAGCTTGTTGGTGTGATATATTTTATATTCAATGATAATAGGAAACCCAACAATTTTTACATTGTGTTTCCTTTATTTCAGGTGTCTGGGAAGTAAACTGCAATTAAAGAAATACGATAATACATTGTTTACATTGTAAATATTATGATAATGCTATCGCCTGAATTAAAAGTGATTCTGAAGGTTAGATTTTCTAGGAGTGAAATTTATCTTTTCATGAGTAGAGACAATAATAATCTCCATCATAGGTAGCATCCCACGCTTTTTATCTCTTTCCATTATTGCAATGTCCTGATGAAATCTCTCGCCGTGCTCCTTGCTGACTCACTGTTATTCACAGAAAATCTAGGTGTGAACGAAGAACTGTACTTATACGACAACCCAGTCTTGAAACTTCAGTAAATTGCTACTACTGTTTGTAATTAGAACCTTGTTATTTACTAGGAATCCACAACACCCACGAATTTGCACACCAAGGCCTCTTTCACATTCGTCATCGTCTTTCAAATTTCTCCGACTCAATTTGTTTATTGGGGCCAACAAATATGCACCTTGACTTAGCATTAGATAAGTATGGGGTAACATAAGACGTATTCCTGAAATGCTTCTCCTCATATCCCAAGCCTCACAAACTGATTTACCTATCCAGTTTAATATGAAGTGTTGTAATAAAAGTTTGTTTACGACCTCGACTAACGGATACATCTAAGAACATTTAACTTCCCTTGCTACAGTTCATCTCGTGGTGGCCACTAAACAATTTTATAATCTTCATCATCATCTCTGCCATCCCATAGGCACATTCGTTTTAAGAGCATTCTTAGCTTGCAATATCAGATCTTTAGTTCTAAGGGAGATTCTGAACTGTGGATAATAAGAGCAGACAAAAATATTTTTATTTTCCTTTAACATTCTTCCTTTCTTTCAAGAATTTTCTTAATGCAGTGCTAAATCCCTTCTCTTTAAAAATTTTCCGCAGTCAAGTTTTCTGATTGAGTATTTTTTGTTGTAAAGTGGTTTAAATAATTCTTTGAGGGTTTCGATTTGTTCTCACTGACTATCGGAGAGAGAAAGTTCAAGAATACCGGCAGTAATCATTAAAATAATATAGTCTTTAGTTGAAAAAGCCTTTGGAGCATAACATTTACCCATCTTGTCTCTTTATCTAAGATTGCCACTTTTCCAGAATGACGATTTAGAATTTCCATTAATATTTTGGGGTGCGAGATGCTTTTGCTATTTGTCTCGCCTTGCTTATAAGATTTTCTGTGTGAGTGAGTATTGGGAGACTATCAAGCACTGCTAACTGTAAAGTATGAACTCCACACCTCATGTGTGCAAAGTTAACGTCATCGGAGATAGTCTTTTCATAGTATTATCAAGTTTATTCTGAAAACCACTATTACTTCTTCGTTTTGACATTCAATAAAATCAGTATCACATTTACCACTTCCTGTTCCTCATCCTCATTGTACTTGCCTTTTATTTGAATGCTTTTAAACTCTCAATAACAAATTTTTGGATATATTCGCTGAAATGTTGCGATTTGGCATATTTTACTGCTAACGTTTTAATAATATTGTTTTTTTTTCTTCCACAATCTAATATTAATAGCAAAATAAACTTAGCTTTGCCATTGAGCAAGCATTCATTTTTAAATGCACGAAATGTCTTTTTTAGCCTTTTTTTATTTTTTTTTTTTTTTTTTTTTTTGCTTATCCTCTTCTTCTAGAACTATTTTACGAATATTTTCCGGTCTAAAGGGACTTCTATTTAGTTTCAAAACCCTGTCTCCACACAGTGCTTTAAATCCTGGTCTTGCATAAAAAACTTAATGGGACACAACTTTAACAACATTAATCAATTGTAATTGTAATCATGATTCTGATATACAGAACAAGCTTTTGCCAATTGAAAAAAGTATTCACTTACTGAGTTTTAAAATAAAGGTTGTCTTGAACAGCTTTAGCTTCACCTTTCTTTTGCAGCAATGTCTGGATGAAAAGCATTTTAAATGTCGCTTATTTAAAGGATAAAGTAGATAATTGTTACACCATGAAAACTGGTGGTTCTGAATATAACTCTTTAATCACATGATGAACTGACTCTTTCACCATCAACGTGTTACTATTTCCTATATGACATATGATAAAATACTTTTATATCTTCAGAGTGATTTCATACAAGTGATACTATAGGTTATTATTTCGATTTGGTTTAGTATGATTAATGTATATATTATTTTTATCTAAGTATATAACAAGTAATTATAAAGTTAATTTACATGGAATTAGCAGAGGTTGTCAGTGTAAGGACTTAGTCTAATAGGTAAGTCAATTGCTGTTTACTTTACACATAAAATACATAAACACATAAAGCAAAGATATTATTTTCATTAAAGATATATTTGAAATAATCAAATAATATATAATAAAATAAATAATTTACAATATTATTACCATTCAAACATATAGCTTAACTATTGCATAAATATATTATCAATTTTGCTTTCGATAAGCTATTTTTAATACACATGTAAGCATAATAAATAATGTTAATAGATAAAGCTACGAAATATACCATTATATTTCGTTAAATAATGAGGCCAGTATTACGAGTATATTTTGTAATGTAAGAGAAGAGAGAGAGAGAGAGAGAGAGAGAGAGAGAGAGATAGAAGAGACAGAGAGAAGAGAGAGAGAGAGAGAGAGAGAGAGAGAGAGAGAGAGAGCGCAAAATAATCTGACTTATATAAGTAAATGTCAAAAGAAAGCTTTTAAGATAAAAGCATCCTTTCCCGCTAAATTATTTATTTTAGACAATAAATTATTTAAAATTATTTTCTTCTTCTTCTTATTCAAAAAAGCATCTATTTATGTTTCTCACTATCATCATAAAATTTAAATACGAAAATTATATTGTTATTTATAAATTACTTTAAAGAACCACTGTACTTTTATGTTGGTGTTACGATATTTTAAATGCCGGATGTGTAAAATTTTGGTGAACTTTAACCTTAAACATTTTAATATTTCTTTAATAAGAAAAGGTTTCTGTATAGGTTTACTTTATCTATTTTAAAAAACTACCGATGTTCTTCTGCAATCGAGTTTTTTTATGTTCTTGTCCTGTTAATGAAATTTGTGAAGATTCGTTATTGCAACGAAACGAAGTTTGAAGGTTTGCATTGAGAGGAGGGCACCGAGAGGATATATAGTTATTAATCTATTAGTCTTTATGAACTATGAGGAAGTATTATTACGAACACATCACTCATACGCATTTTAAGCCTTCAATGCTCGATCACTTATTTATATATATATTATTATATATATATAATATATTATATCTAAATATATCATATATATTAATAATATAATTTTTTATATATATATAATATCTTATATTATACTATATACTATATATTATATTTATAATCTATAATATTTATTATTAAATATATATATTAATAAATATTATATATATTATGATATAATATATATATATTATCATATAATATATCTATATATATATCTATCATCATATATATTATTATATATATATATATAAATATATATATATAATTAATATATATTACGCTTAATTAAACATAGAACATACTTTATATACTAGTATGTCTCACAAACTTAATATATGAGTAACTATTATATATGGGATTATAGTAGGTTAATCCTTATTACAATATATAAATATAATTTTATTATTTTATATTTTTATTATTTTATTTTTTTTTTTATTTTTTTTTATTAATATATTTTTTTTTTTTTTTATTTTACCATTGAGCTTGGCGTTAGTTCTTGATAGATATACCGCAGAAAATTTAGAGGGTTATGGAGAAGAAAACAGAAGAGTATATACCAACATAGGAACGAGGAGATTCAATAAAGCGCAAGTCAAGAAGAAATGAATTTTTCATAGTATATACAACCTGGTTTTGTAAGGAATGAATTAATTGCTGAGATGATAAGTAATAGTATAGAAGAAAAGAGCATCGACAATATTTGAAGAAAATTACAGTTAATATATAATTTGAAGGCATTAAAAATTTAGATAAATATAAATATTTTTTTGTACTTTCTTTATTGATATTTTTCAAAATGAAAAAAAAAAAAAATTTTTGCAATAATAATACTTAAGAATAGCTGACAAATCTATATTAAATCTAGCTGAGCTGTGGCACTGAGAGACAAAGTCGAAGAGGCCACGCGAACGGTCCTTTTATGTCATTGCATTTTTCGGCGACATCCGTGGAACACTCTAAGTGTTGCAAATTACTCTCTCTCTCAGTCATCCAGCCTCACTGCCGCACAAGGATATGCGGGCTTTTACACCACCTCACAAGTGAGCTATTTGGCTCATCACAACACGCAACTTATGAGAGATTAATACGATATGATCAAGATAGCGTAGGTGAGAGTGTCTCTATTCACTTCAGCCAATTTACCTCATACACATATGAAATAAGGGGTATCTATATATATATCCCAGCTGACTGGGGCTTAGAGAATTCCCACCTCAAACTGTTTAATCATACTAATTATCTACGTCCTATGAGATCGTCATTATTAATATAGTACACATTCAAAATAGTGTAATAATGATAGTAGTTTTATCAAGTAATTATGGTAATTATTGTACAATTATCCCTATAGATTTTAAACTACGAATCAATCTTATATATATCTTATAATAATATATTATATATATAATATATTAAATATTATTATATATATAATTACAATAATATATTATATATATATATAATATTATATATATATATATATATTATATATATATATATATATAATTATAATATATAATATATATATATATAAATTAATATATATTATAAATATATATATATTATATATAATATAATTATATAATATATAATATATAATATATATTATATATATTATATAATAATATATATTATATAATATATTATATTTAGTATATATATATATATAATATTATATATATATTATATATATAATATATATAAATAAAATAATATATATTAATTATATATATATTTATATATAATATATTTATATATATAATATATATATAATATTATATAACAAAAATAAAAAAATTAATAAATACTTAATTTTTGTACTTGACGGGAGTCGGAGCACTCTTTCTGATGGCTTACCCGACTCCGGCTCCGGCCCCAAGGTCCCTAAAAATTTAAGTCATGGCATCCAGGCAGTTCGGTACAGAAGGCTCCAACTGTTCCGCTCCATCCAAACTTACTTTGTGACTCCGGTTCAGACTCCGACCCACAGCTCCGTCCCTGGCTCCGTCCCCGGCTCCGTAGCCCTGGTAAATGGAGAAGGATATAAATTGGAGCCGGGCACGACAATTTTATACGAGCAGTTGGAGCCGGGTAATTTTAAAATGCTTATCTAGAGTCTTAGTGTAGACGGGTAATTTTAAAATGATGGAGACGGAGTCGGAGCCGGAAAAATTCAATGGCTCCGCAGCCCTGATTTTAACTATACACATAAAAAAACATGTGGGGAATTTTTACATACTCTAGTAGCCATCATAAAATGTTACCGATATATGTATTAATCGCTTATCTGTCTGAAAGATATACGAAATGTACAACAATTAGTGAAGGATTTCATTCATTATAACATATACTAATAATTACATTATGTACTAGTCATGAATATTGATATGTTTCTGTAACTGTCGATGACACAGAAAAGCTGATTTAATTTTTTGAAATTAAACAAAACCAATTATAATATTTGGTTAATTTGCATTATTATTTATTATTATTATTATTATTATATATTTTATTATTATTATTATTATTATTAATTATTACTTATTAATTATTATTATTATTATATATTATTATTATTATTATTATTATTATTATTATTATTATTATTATTATTATTATTATTATTATTATTATTATTATTATTATTATTATTATTATTATTATTATTATTATTATTATTATTATTTTTTATTATTATTATTATTTTATTATTATTATTATTATTATTAATATATTATATATTAATTAATTATTATTATTTTATTCATTATATTATTATTATTATTATTATAATATTATATATATTATTATTTATTATATATATTATTTATATATATTAATTATATTTTATTTATTATTATTATTATTAGAACAATATATTCAATAGTTTTCGGCATTGTCGTTGAAATCTCATCAATAAATAATTATTATGATGGCGGTTAACTTAATTTTTGCTCATTGCTAAAGAATTTATTAAAGAAATTCAGATTGAAAATAAACTTTTATTAAAATACTAATAACAAAGTATCGGTGACTCGCATGGGGTATTACTAACTAAATACAATTTTGTTGTTCGGCAACGATTCAAAAAAATAAAAATACATAAGAAATTAAGAGTATACTTACAAGAAAGAAAACATAAGAGCATATACAAAAAAATAACAAGAATCAAAAAAACATAAAAAAGAAAGAAAGTTTACCGGCTACTCCTCCTCCCCCTCCTCCTGCCGACCTCGTCCCGCCACTTATGGTCGCATCTCTTTCGGCCCCCCGTTTCCCGCCTACTCCCGTTGTCTCCCCTCGGCTTTGTTCCTCACCCCCCCCCCCTTTCTTTTAATTTGCCCTCTCGGCCTCTCCTCACTCTCCCTCCTCTGCCGCCTCGTAGCCCCCGCCCCTTCGCCTCTCCTTCGGCCCCGTTCCCGCCTCTGCACACGATTTCCCCTTTTCCGCCCTACGCCTCTTCTTCTCCTCCAACGCCTTCGTGGCCTCGTCGTGTCTGCAGTTTCGCGCCCTCCCTCGTCCGGTTCGGCTCACGCTTTGTTCCTTCTCGCCTCGCTTTCTCTAGTGTCAACGCTCAACCTTCTTCGGCAAGGCACTACCGCGGTGGACTGGCCCGAAGGGCTGCACGATGCGCGCGTGGCTCGCGCCTCTTGCCCCCGTCTCTGGGCATTTTTCCCCCCTTTGAGCGAGATAAACCTGTCCCTTATTTTCCTCA
The DNA here is from genome assembly GCA_015478945.1 of Trachelipus rathkii. Lineage (NCBI taxonomy): Eukaryota > Metazoa > Arthropoda > Malacostraca > Isopoda > Trachelipodidae > Trachelipus > Trachelipus rathkii. The sequence continues at coordinate 20,521 of JABUQX010001693.1, read as the reverse complement.
CAGACGCGCGCCCCTTTCGTATATTCCCTCTTCTTCCTATCATTCTGTTTAATATATACAGCGTCTCTCCTGATGCTTTTTCCTCCCCTCTGTTCCTCCGAGGCGTCCTTGTCCCCTCCTTCCCCTCACTTCTCCTCGTGGCCGTGCCTCGTGCTGCCTCACTCCTCCTCTCCTCATCCTCTCCTCCTCCTCCTCTCTCTCCTCCCTCTCCCTCCTCCTCCTCCTCTCCTCCTCCCTCCTCCTCCTCCTCCTCTCGTGCTGCTCGCTCGTAGTTTCCTGCTCCTCTGGTCCTACCTCTGCTATACAGTTCCTGTCTCCTCGTCATTGCTCCTGCTACGTGGTCGTGCTGGTCCTGCTCGTCCTCCTGCCTGCTCTTCCTGCTCGTGCTGCTCCCCCTCCTGGTCCCGTGCTTAACTCCTACTGCTCGTTTGTGCTCCTCCTACCTCGTTGCTTCCTCTAGCTCATCTCTTCTCTCTTTTCCCCTTTTTTTTTCTCCTTTCCTCTTCTTTATCTACCGCGCC
>JABUQX010001693.1:0-15000 GCA_015478945.1 Trachelipus rathkii | reverse complement strand
CAGTTGACTTGGAAATTTTCATTACTTTAAGACGCCCTCGTAGCACAATGGGTGCTGTGTCGGCACATGAGTTTTGTGTTGATATTAGCAAGTCTAGACTAGTTTGCTGCGGTGCTTCCTTCTTTCCTGCCACCTCTGTTCTGTGGAATTCTCTTCCATCTTCTGTGTTTCCTACTCAATTTAATCTCCCTCACTTTAAAGCCCGCGTCTGTGCTCATCTGCGAAATTTACGTTAGTTGAATTTCTGCTGAGTTTAACACCCCATCCTTGAAAAAAAAAACGTACGATTTCGATGTTTAAGATGTCAAATTAGGGGTTTCTACGGTCGGCGAGACCATTTTTGACGGTTTCGGGTCTCTAAAAGTTAGGAAATTCAAGTCGTGTCAGCAGTTGACGTTGGAATTTCCATTATATCGTTAGATTTTGAGACATGATGTGTTAAAGTATAGATTTCTAAGGTCAATGAGACCTATTAGCCTGTAAAACTGGTTTCTGAGTTTTTGAACCTGAACGTCGAGGGTTTAGCACCTACAAAAAAAAAAAAAATTATTTTATTTTATGCTATAGATCGATGGAAATTAAACATCCGACATGCTTCTGAGTCATTGAAGGAGTCGGATCCTGAGTAGGATCATGGTGCGGAGCACTGAGCCTGAGCCGAGGCTGGAGACGAATCTTGAAATAAGTATATATAATAAACCAAGTGGGGTATCTTTCCCTATGTTTACGACCCCGTAAAACTTCACTTTGAGGGGTTCAAGTTCATATGGGTTGGCTGAGAGATCCCTAGGGGGAGGAGCCCGAAGAAATAAAGTACAGAGTGCATAGGTGAGGAAGGAGACTGCGTGTGAAATGTTCCAGAATAGTGTGGTGCTTGAATCCAAAACTTGCTTTTGACTTGCATTATGTATGTTACATCGATGATGGTTGTTGAGATTCAATACACAGGTCTCAGCTTTCTAACATTGGTAGTATTAGTAGTCACCATAGTCAGTCCTATTTTCTTTAACGGGTTACGTGAAGGTCCTACGCTTGCGAGCGTGCCCGCAGGCACGAACCAGCGCTACCTGGCGCGAAACCGACGCGTGCACCCGCAGGCGCAATATTGAAACGCGAAAGCTTAAAAATATTCTAGTTGTGACGTTATTCTGAGCTTAAACCATACACTTTTAATAAAGTGTTTACTCCATTTATATTTTTAATTTATTTTCATATAATCCGCTTTCTCTACGTTGAGTGCATTTTATTTAAAATTGAAATATTTTTCTTTATTTGTAGAAAATCTGTTTCATTATTGAAGAAGTATTTTAAGCATTTTATGCTTTAACTAAAAAATATCAAAATTTTTTTTTTAATAAAAATATTAAACAGTAGAGCAAACATCCCAGTCACAGCTCCCCCTTCCCATCCGGCAGTGCATTATTTCTTTACTACTTTGACAGATTTGAGCACACATTTTGTGAAAATAACTTCACTGTTTATTGAACATTGGAATATTCAAGGTGATCATTACATGTAAACTATGCAAGCCCAAAGGAAACACTCTATTTTCGCATCATATTCTATAACTGTTCGCTCACTTAATGTTATATCACAACTGATCTCTTTCCCACGCTATCCATCATAATATAATGAATGACATTACGAAAAGCTGCTAGGTGAATTACCGCCAATCAGAGGATAGGAATGACGAGTAAACATTTAATAAGAGGTAGATGAAAAAAGTCCATGATATTTCAGTTTCGTAATGTGTGTCATGGCTTAAAGACGATTTAAATAGGCTGATGATGATGATGATGATTATAGCTGAGTACTATATATATATATATATATATATATATATATATATATATATATATATATATTTATATATATATATATATATATATATATATATATATATATATATATATATATATATATATATATATTGTAGTCGCCGGAGTGGAGTACAATGGGAGAAAAAACAGCAGAGTTTCTTACTTTTATTCAGAAGGCGGCAAAAAACAAAATGGGCAAAAAAATCTAACAGAATAAAAATAAAAATAATAATTGATAATAATAAAAAACAACAACAAAAATAATAATAATAAAAATGTATAAAAAATTACAAAGGTATTAATATCAGAAAATTATTTTTACAAGATGCATTTTAGAAACTTAAAATTAAATAAATTTAATAAGAAAATACTATAAACAACACACTGTGACACAATATTAATTTTACACTATAATAATAATATTTAAGACACCTTATTTTAATATTTCATATTTGGTAAACACTTAATAATTATAATTGTATTAACACCGAAATATTAAATATAAATTATTCACTACTAACCTTGTGCTTACGAGCTTGAAAGAAAAATGCACAAACTATATTAAAACATTATGGTAGATCATGTTACAAACTGGATATCAGCGGCGGAATAAGGCAAGAAGGAGCGCAGAGCGAAAACGTGTGACGTTGACTGAAGAATCTGAGTGAATGAACGAGAAGAAAAAACGATTCGCCTATGAACGAAAAGCCTAACCGAAAAGTACTCCTACATGTCTTGTTACAGGTCCTCCTAAATCTGGGAAAACATGCCTGCTATTAAATATTTAAAAGAGGTTGAGATTTTCGAACAAGAGCCTGTTAAATTAGTGTGGTGTTTCAATGTCTACCAAGGAAAATTTAATGAATATAAAGATGTAATTCAATTTCATGAAGATGTATATAATATCAAGTCAATGGAAAATGTGTAGAGATATAAAATTTTTGTTAGATGATTTGATGCATAAACTGAATGAAGATATAGCTGAAACGTTAACTATTTACTCGCATCATTTAAATATTTCCGTGTTTTTTTGTAACACAAAACATTTTTCATCAGAATAAATATATGAAAAATGTGTATTTAAAGACCCAATAATTGCAATTGTTCGGAAAAAGAAGAGGAATGAGTTAAATCAATGTGTTAGCTACTCAGATGTTTCCTATGCAAAGAAAAGACTTCTTAAAAGTATATAAAGAAGACACATGTAAGTCACACGGGTATTAGTGTACGATCTTCATCCTAAAAACACGTACAGAGTTCTGCTCCCTACAAATATTTTACCTAACGAAATATAAACTGTATACATACCTGAATAATAATTATATTAGTTGTAAAGCATTTACCTCTTATAAAAAAATTTACAAATCTGAAAACTGCATATAAACGTAAACTAATCTGTGAAGGCGAGAAATTTATCCAATGTGTATGCGAAGTTTGTTTAAATCTTATAAAAGGAAATGTTCCTTGAAACAGACCTTAGAAGGTGAAGCTACGCCGTCATAGAAACATCATTAAAAACTCTCCCATAACATAAAAAAAATCTGAAAAATAAAAAGTTCCTGTAGAAAGGTGGCGGTGTATTCCTACCTTTACTCTTTTCTGTCATTGCTCCTTTGATAACTAAGTGGATAGTCGAATAATGAAGAAGATAGCTGTTTTACCATATAACGAATATGAGAAAATGAAATATAATACATCACCCGAACAAAATCTCCTACAACTCCAACAGCCTCTGGAGTCTCAACAGCTACAGTCATCTCAACAGTTACAGCACCAACAACAGCCACATCAGCATCTACAATTTCTACATCATTAATTACATCAGCAGAGTCCTCTACCTCAGAATGATGATTGGTCATATCAACAACACCTACCTCATAGTTTATATGATATTAAAGTTGAATAGTTAAACAATTACGACAAAAATTGTGTCGAATATTAAACTCTGGCATCAACATTCATGAAAAACGTGTCTTATATCAAGAAGCCATACAAAAATCAATAGATCTAAAGAATTTCATCAACATGTTTTAATAAGTAAGTCGATCGTAGATGGTTCAAATCTAATATTTGAGGTTAAGGACGAAGTGAAAAGGGAAGCCAGTTTTAAAAATATCCCGGAAGAAAGTTTACCAAACAGAGGGCGCAAGTCAGGATTAGCTTTACATAATATTTTAAAAGATCAGTTATCATGGAACGATATAGGTCATATCATTATCGATGGAGAAACATTCGAAAGATAAAATATTGTAGATCTGATAGCAAACCTCTCGTGTGATTGGAAGAAGAACCCTGTAACAGGTTGGACCAGTATCAAACACAAATTTCAGGTTATTAATTTCCTTAGAACGTTAATAAAGAATAAGCAAAGATTAGCTGATTTGGATAATATTCCGATTTCTCCTAGACCAGATACAAGTCTCCCATGTGATTCTGTCGTTTCAGATAAAGTAAAGAGAATAAATAGAGGAAGAATAAGAATAAACCATACAATAGACCTAAGTGGATTGTTTCCTGATTATTTATTTTACGTTTATATGTATATAATATTATTTCATTTATTTATGTATTGTCTGTAATTAAATAAAATATTTCATTTAAGCTTTTGTACCTTATAAAACCTTCCCATATATATATATATATATATATATATATATATATATATATATATATATATTATATATATATAAATATATAATTATATATATATATATAATATATATATATATACTATATATATATATATATATTATATATATATATAATATTATATATATTAAAATGTTTTCATCATTATTCATCATGGAGGCAAAGGAGACGGTTGATAAATATTATTACTGCTTGAAGGAACCAAATGGTTACGAAGGATTTACCAGGTTTGCATCAAAATTTCCGCATATCGCTAAAAAAAAATCTGAAAAATACTTAGAGGGGGAAGAAGCATTTACTTTACATAAACCAATAAGAAAAAATTTCCTACACGGAACACCATAATCCCCCATCTGGATAATGTTTGGCAATTGGATTTAACTGAAATAATTATTTAAATATAGTTCGTATAATGAAGGGTTTCAATATATACTTCTCACAATTGACGTATACTCCAGATACTTGTGGGTAAAAGCAATAAAAGATAAAAGATCCCAGACAGTGGGAAAAATATATTGGATGAAAAAGGAACGGATAATGCAGAGTGTAGAAGGAAAGTTGTGAATGGTAGGAAGGTGGCAAGTGCAATTAATTCCTTGGTGAATGTACGGTGACTAAGTTCGAAGTGCACTAGGTTTCTGCATGAGGTTTGTTGTTACTAATGTTAATGTATAGTAGTGAAATTATTGTGTGGAATAAGAGGTATAGAAAAGGTGAGAAAAGGCGGTGAGAAAAATTATAGAGATTGATAATAGATGTCCTAAGATGATGTGGACAGATAAAGGAACTGAATTTTTAGGTAGAGAGTTTCAAGAAATTATCATAAAGTATGGTATAGGTTGTTATAATACATTCTCTGTAAATAAAGCTGCTATAGTTGAAAGAGTGCAACGCACTATCAAAGAGCGAATGTGCAGCTACTTTAATAAGATGAATACTTTTAAATACATTGATATACTACAGGACTTGGCTTACTCTTGTAACAATTTTTTTTCATAGAATCATTAAATCCACACCAGTAGAAAACCTCCTACTCCTCAACGCCGTAGAGTATGTAAAATTAAAGATAATACAGTAATTAACGTGGATGACTATGTAAGAGCTTCTAGATCGGATGACCAATTTAGAAAAGGATATGAGGCAGGATGGTCTAGAGAAGTTTCTAAAGTAGAATGCATACGAGAACTTCCTAATGATGGTCTGAAATTATACTATCTCAAATATTTAGATGGAGAACATATAAAAGGGGGATTCTATAAACAAGAAGTACAGAAAATACGGTTTGATCCCGAGAGTGATGTATATAAAATAAAATAAAAAATATTAGGTTCAAAAGGGAAAGGTAAAAATAAGCAGTATCTATTGAAATGGGTGGAGTACTCTGACAAGTTTAATTCATATATAAAAGCCAGTGAAATTAAGAAACATTAAATCATTTCTATTTAAATCTGCCTTCATTTGCCTCTATGGACTTACATCCTGATAACAATATCTCAGATTTCACTACCAATGGATGCAAACATAGAGAATGTTCCAGCTGCAAGACATTAGGTAATGATTTATAGAAGCATAATAGATCATGTTAAAACTATATTAAAAATAGAAAACACCAAAGAAATAAAAAGTGTGACATGTAACGAAGACGATTACTTTTTATGAGAAATTCGTTCTAAGACTGGGATATTGCAAATCAGTCCCTGATGTTTCTACTTATATAAACACTCGATTTGTCACAAGTAAGATGTGTTAAGATTTAATATATATATATATATATATATATATATATATATATATATTATATAACTATATTTATATATATTATATATATATATATATATATATAATATATAAATATTATATATATATATATATATATATATATATATATATATATATATATATATATATATAATATTATAATATATATATATATATATATACTATTACTAATAATCCTGGTCACGTTTTTTTTTTTATATGATGTACCACCACTCACGGGCAAAAGGAGGGGCAAAAAAATAAATAAATAAAAAAAAATTACATAAAGAAAAACAAAAATTAAAATAAAGTAAACCCACCCTGTCCCTTGCCTAACGCAATTCCATCAGGTGAGCGCAGACGCGAGACTTAAATAAAGGAAGATTATAGCTGGGAAAATAAAAGAAGCAAAGGAGTTCCACAAAAACAGATGTGGTGGAAAGAAGGAGGGTACACAACGAGTGATCCTTGAGTCTCCAATATTCACACAATTTTCATAAAAGAACAAGGCACCTCGTGTTACGAGGGCAACGCAGTGGTAGAGGAATGCAAGAGGTCAATTCTCTCGAGCACCTGCCGTTGTAATACCTATAGAAAAGAGATAGGGCACCCACGTCACGAAGCAGAGAAAGAGGGTCAAGGGAGTCAGAGAGTATGGGACAGTTTATAAGCCTCTTAGCCTTAGCTTCAACTCTATCCAAAAGGAGGGTGGAACCGGATCCACCCCATATGTGGGAACAGTATTCCATACTGGGGCGAATGAGACCTTTATATAACTGAAGTATCTGAGCAGAAGAGAAAAATTCACGCAATCTGAACCAAATTCCCAGCTTTTTTGAGGCCTTTTTTCAGCAACGATGTGACTGTGGAGGTCTTTAACAAGACAATTACTATTTATTTTCAGGCTTGTAGGACAATGTTTATGTTGTTAAAGGTGAGTCGTTAGAGTCGTCAAAGGGGATAGGAAAGTTGGGAGGTATTTTAGAGAGGGAGATATGAAGAAGTTGAGTTTTCAAAGAGTTGAACTTCACAAGATTACGGTTACCCCACTCAGAAATTCCAATCAAATCGGCAAGAATTGAATCTACAGTTAGTGTAATTTGAAAGACCCTAAAGTGTTTATCTCTCAACGATCTGACTGGTTCTGAAAATGTATTCACGAACTTGATGAGGTATTGGATCATGTTAATGATATTGTAGCGATTCTAAAACGTTACATGGATGCTAAAGATGAGCATACAGACCAATATCTTGCACTACATGAAACAGCTAAATCATTAAATTATGTATGCACCTCCTCAGAGATGCTGCAAGAGCATGGGATGACTTATACTTACACAAATATATATTTGAGCATCAATTTGAAGGGAACACTAAAGCCACTTTATTAAGAGTGGCGCGTTTTCCTAAATATAGTTGAGTTATAACTTTTCCTAATGTTCATTACTTACCTTTGAATAGATCACAATTCGAATCTGTACGAGTGTATATAAAGGATTTCGAAAGGGATGATTACCCATTCACTTCAGGGATATTGTTGTATAAGGTTCACATTAGAAAGAAGCAGCTGCAGTAACAAACATGTGATGAAAGTCCAGAAAGACTAGAGATGAAAGTCTTTCATATGTAATGCTAGAAGACCTTCAAGAAATATATCAAAGTTTAAGATCTTATATAGGTAATGTAATAACTTATATTTATCCATTCACTAACTCACTCTCCTTGTGTAAAGACAGCCTAAAGGCTGCTCCACACATGCGGAGTTCGTCGAACTCTTTGCCAAACACCCCATGTGTGTATGGGTCATTTTTGGCAAAACTTTGCTCATTTGCTTGGTTTGCCAAATACACAAATCTTTTCCACAAGTGATAGAAAAGATTTAAGAATTTGTCAAACCAAGCAAATGAGCAAAGCTTTACCAAAAATGATCATACACACATGGGGTAGAATGTGTGTAAACGTGCATTCGCTTATGAGGAAAAAACAAATGCAAAACGAAAAGATTCAAGGGTTTGACAAACTCCCCATGTGTGGAGCCGCTTTAAGAAAGAAGCTCCGTTAAAATAAATTGTGAATGAATTTTCAGGACCTCGAAATTTTTCGTTAAATTAATGAGAAGCGCTATGCATCTGTTTAGAAAAAGGGGAGAATATGTTGTTAAAAAAGCGACTAGAACAGGATTGAATATTTACTATATGATATTACATCAGGAGCTAATCCGCGTGTCTTCTTAAAAAGACATAGCTGATGTCTCTGATGAAATTATTGATGTTTCTAATTAAATGTTGTATGATGTTAAACGAATAATTAGGCGTAATATGAGGGGTCAAGGTAAAGGTTGCTAGAAAATGTGTGTGAAGAAAAGGCTTAAGGTAAAAAGACCCCTAAAGAAAAACGTATTGATGTCTTTGCTGTTTAATTACTAACTAGCATCATTTACATAAATAGCAACATCAGGCATCTGTAGGGTATATAAAAATGGATAGTCAATACTATACTTATTATATTTTTAGGATCATACCTACAAGATGTATTTCCTTCTTCCTTCTAGTCCAGACTGTTGTAATGGCGAATTGGACATCTTTTCCACTGATCCTACACAGATTAGTGCAAGTGAGGCCAATTTCATCAGTATTAACCCTATTCATTCAGTTACCAACACCGATGAACCTTTAGAATTAAATATCCCAGGCATTTAGGATCAGTATCTCGATCCATCCAATGTGTTCTTATATTTTAAAACCAAATTGACGAAAGCTAGTGGTTCAAAATTAAGTTTCCTGTATACATGTTTTAGCCAACTTGAAGTGTATCTCAATGAAACATCACTAGGAGCATCATCTGAAAATTATCCCTATTGAAGTTATATAGACCATTCTTAAAATATTCAAATGATGCTAATCAGCCTCATCTCCAATCATGTGATTTTATAGTTTCAAAGATGTTAACAATCACATTGATAAAGCTACTAAATCCACAGGTGACTCATGAATTTTATGGAAGTTTAATGGAGATACCTTCTCTCAAGAAAGACATATTCTTCCATCTTAGTCTATTTGCCTAAAGTATATTGATCTAGTGCTCTATTTGCTTTAAGTCTGTTGATCTAGTGGTCTATTTGCCTTAAGTCTGTTGGGCTAGTGATCTATTTGCCTTAAGTCTGCTGGGCTAGTGGTCTATTTGCCTTAAGTCTGTTGATCTAGTGTTCTATTTGCCTTAGGTCTGTTGGACTAGAGTAATATTTGCCTTAAGTCTGTAATTGCATACAGGGATTATCGAGTATAAATATCCATAACATTGTGAACGAAAATTTACCTCAAAAAGTAATAATAGGATTGTTAAACATGAAGCGTACTCTGGAAATTGTAAAAAGTCATCTTTAAATTCTCACCTTTTGGACTCGGAGGTTTCAGTCTACATGTAAATGGGTAACAACTCAGTCGTGACTATGAAATGTTGTATAATGGCTCCTAGTCTCTTGGCTCAAGACCTATTTACGATTTAATAGCCAATACTATCTCATGCAACGATAGTGGCACACATGTATCGATCTCAAAGCATACGCAGAGAATAGTAATTTACATGCATATGATCTCACATCGGATCTTTCAGCTTGTAGCGCAAATCATTTAAACATTTTAAGAAAAGGAACATTAGGGTTTGCAATCAACAATCACGGCCTTGGTATATTTGCAACATCCTCAACTCATCGAGATTGACAGAGTGCGTGATATAATTTTGAATTATTAAAGATGAATCAAGAAGAAATAAAAACTGTTTGAAAACGAACCAAGATTTGCAGGAGACTTCGCTATTAATGAAATCGGGTCAGTGAAACTAGAGAAGGATACTGATTTTGTATTTAATACTTCGCCTCATCACATTACTAATGGAGGACATTGGATTTGTCTATAGGGATAAAAATGGTGTTGTTTATCTTCTTGATTCTGTGCATTTAAAATTTATGTTGAATAATCATTATTTAATTTTTAAAAATATATATATATATATGTTAATGTAAATTATATAAAAACGTTGTTACCCTGTTCAACCTCAATATTCCAATTTATGTGGAGTCTATGGTATTTATTTCATTATAAGTTTTCTAAACTGTGTATGTTTTAATGAACTTGTAAATATATTTGATGTTAAAAATTTACACGCTAATGATTATTTAGCTTCTAATTATGTTATAAATGCTTTACAACAAAATTAGGAAAACTTATTATCATAATATATATATATATATATATATATATATATATATATATATATATATATATATATATATATATATATATATATATATACCAATAAGGAAATGTATTGTCATGTGCATTGATCTGAAAAGCTAAAGTTTATAAAATGTTTCATGTTTTATTTCGGAGTTTAATGAAAATTCATGTTTCTATACACAACAGATGTCCTATGACGTCACGATTTTCATGGTATATGGAAACAGATCCTTGAAGAAGGAGATTGTTAGCTGTGTAGCAGCCATCTTTATCTGAACAGTGTATGCAATACAGTCGATGGTGTAGTTATAGGGCTTATAGCTTAAATTCAAAGGTGTTGGTTTATTTCAAAAACTTGGTGTATATGTTTCAATGTATGATTTATTCAGTAACACATAAAATGCTTAAAAAAAACTTCTCAATGTTGAAACATTTTCAATAAAATAAAATATACTCAACGTATAGCAAGCGAGTTATATGAAAAGAAATTAAAAATATAAATGGAGCAAAGCCTTTAATAAAAGTGTGTGGTTTATGCTTAGTATAACGTCACAAATAGAATATTTTTAAGCTTTCGCGTTTCAATATTGCGCCTGTGGGTGCATGCATCGGTTTCGCACCGGGTAGTGCTGATTCATGCCTGCAAGCGCGCTCGCACGCGTAGGGCCTTTACGCAACTCTTCAAACAAAATATGACTGACTATGGTGACTACTATCAATGTTAGTTAATTGAGACATGTGTGTTTGATCTCAACACACATCTTTGATGTAACACATTATGCAAATCAGAAGCAAGTTTTGGATTCAAGCACCGCACTACTCTGGCTCAGCTCAAAGTCTCCTTCTTCATCTATGCACTTTGTACTTTATTTCCTCGGGGCCTCCTTTAATGGGAGCTCTCAGCCAACATGTAGGAACTTGAAACCCTCAAAATCAAGTTCTACACGGTCGTAAACATAGTGAAAGGTATCCCACCTAGTTTGTTATATATACTTATTTCAAGATTTGACTTCAGCTCCGGATCCGGCTTAGTGCTCCACATTATGAACCTATTCAGGATCCGACTCCTTCCCTGACTCCGAAGCATGTCAGCTATTTATTTTCTATCCAACTATAGCCATGAAATCAAAACCCCTTTTAAGTATTAAACCCTCTAAGTTCAGGTTCAAAAACTCAAAAACCCGTCTTCCAGACCTCATAGACGGTATCACCGACCTTAGAAACCTATACTTTGACACATCAAGTGTCAAAATCTAAGATATAATGGAATTCCAAAGTCAACCGCCGACATGACGAGGTGACACCACCACCTATAAGCAGGGCCCTCTTAATAATTCATTCCGCCCTAGGCAAAAAAAAATTCACCCAAAGCATATGTAAAAATATATATATATATATATATATATATATATATATATATATATATATATATATATATATATATATATATATATATATATATATTATATATATATTATACATTTATATATATAATATATATATATTATAATACGATTATATATTATAGTATATATATATATATATATATATATATATATTATATATATATATATTATATTTATATATATATAGTATATATATATATAAATATATATAATATATATATCATATATAATTTATATAATATATATATATTATATATATATTTTTATATATATATATATATATATATATATATTATATATATTATATTTTTTTTTTTTTTTTTTTGTTCAGTTGTCTGCCGCGTTCTAGCCACCTAGGGGCGCCCTCATATTCTGCCGCCCTAGGCACTTGCCTAGGTTGCCTAGCGGTTAAGTAGGCTCTACCTATAAGGGTACCAAGTTTCGGGGGGATACGATCAATAGAACTCTAGAATAAATATTCGAACCCTAACTCCGTGATTTAAAACTATGTATATATAATATATCTCTCAAAAACATGTTGGCAGTTTATTTACATCCAACTAATGCCATAACCAAGTTTAGAGGCTCAGTGCCCCCTCTGGGGGCGCTATGATACGTAACCTCGTCGTAGACGAGGTTACATCATTAAAAGGGGGATACCAAGTTTGAAGGGGATACAACCTCTCTAACATCCCTAAAAGGGAGGGAAACAAATTGGACGGGGCCTAGCGACGTCACTTCGGTGGTATCCTTTGATCGATTCCTGATTGTTACTATATATATATATTATATATATATATATATTATATATATATATATAATATATATATATATATATATATATTTATATATATATATATATAATATATATATATAGTATATATATTGAATTTTGTTATTGTTGTAAAATCTTAAAGGATCTGGAATAGGGTTTGAGTTGGCTCACTCCTTTCAGAAAACCCACCCATTACAATCAAATACAAAGGCGTCTTAAAAAGTGATATGGTCAAGAACGATCCGTTTAGTATGAAAAAAGGAACACCCCACCCAATCTACCAGCCCCCACCTCACCAAAAGAAAAAAAAGACAACAACCAAATTTAGACACATCCAGATATGGTTGGAATTAAATTTTTGAATTTACAGAAGTCAAAATTACAATTCATGATTATTAATCGTGTACACTTTGTAAAATCAACAAAGAAGACAACATCTCTCAGATGACGCTCTTTAAACTAAAAATTACCCGTGAGCGCGCGCCCACACTTAAAAATATATATTATATATATATATATATTATAATAATATATATTATATATATATAATATATATATATATATATTATATATATAATATAATATATATATATATTATATATTATATATATATATATTATATATTATATATATATATATAAATAGGTATTATATATATATATATAAATATAATATATTATATATATATATTTTATATATATATATATATATATTATATATATATTATTATACTTAATATAATAAAATATATATATATATATATAATATATGATTATATATATATTATATATATATATATATATATATATATATATATATATATATATTATATATATATATACTAATATTAAATTACTGTTTAATTTTTAATATTTTTGATTTCCCTGTTTAGTTAAGTGTTTTAAATTGTTTCTTGTACTATATATATATATATATATATATATATTATATATATATATATAATTTATATATATAGATATATATATATATATATATATATATTATATAATATATAATTAATATTTATATTATTAATATATATATATATACATATATATATATATATATATATATATATATATATATTAATATAATAATTATATATATATATAATATATATATATATTATATATATATATATATATATATATAATATAAAGAAACAATCTTAAAACCACTTAAGAACTAAACAGGGAAATCAAAATATTAAAATTTAAACAGTAGTTACGTTTCGAGACTAGTACAACGTCCCCTCCTCAAAACTTAAATGGAAATAAAATATAAAATTACCAAAATTAATTATAGAATTGAAATATGCTTTCTAAAATGATAGCGAAAGGTATTCTATGAGATTAAATTATTCACAAAAATAATTGATATTATTTAATTTTTGCATATATTGAATGGTCTTGTTATTAGGTCAAAATTAAGGAATCCTTCGGAAATATTAAAATGAAAAAAGATTCTATGATAATTGCATTTAGGATTTTTAACCTTTGATTAAACAAATAGTGCACCTTCCAATTATATGATGTGCTCATTCTGTGAAAGATGATCTAAAAATGGCATTTTAGGTCATTCCCCCTTCCCCTTTTTCCCCCCCTTTTCCCTTTTTTTTCTTCCCCCCATCTTCTACCTCACCCTATTTGTTTCTAACTCGACCTTCAGGTCGTTAACGTTTTCGCGAAGATATGAATTATTACACTAATCCACAAGGAAATCCACATGCTTATTCTAGCTATTTGGGATAAGAGAACAAATCCTTTTCTAAATGATAACGTTAAGGTCATCCCATTCTCTCACCTCAACTACTTGATATTAAATTATGTTTAAACACCTATTTGACATCACTATAGTATTCAGTTTTCCGGATACCCTATCACAATTTTGATAAATAATAATACCACTAAAATTTAAAAAGACTGGGGGCGTTTATACATAATTCCTTGTGGATTTTGTAATAATTTCATATTTTGGCTTCCGTTCTTTTCCTTGACCACTCTGCTTCTGTGGGCTTCTCATCTTTTCTGTATTTTATACTTAATTTAATTTCCTTCACTTTACTGCATGCGTCTGTGCTCATCTGCGTAATTTGCGCTGCGCTAAACTTTGGTGTGCAACACCCCTCCCTGAATAGGCTCTGCCCGTGCAGTGGTGGTGACAACTGTAAAAAAAAAGGCTGATTTGGTTATTATTGATGCGATTACAATGTATGTTCAAAGTGTCGGCTTCTTCGCGGACACAGACCTGATATCGACGTAGCAACGACACAGCAACTCTGCCGAGCACGTGTGTGTCCTGGTTGATGAGGTTGAAGGCATCCTGTATTCTGTGCAGTACATCCGCTTTATTGACTA
>JABUQX010001692.1:0-11076 GCA_015478945.1 Trachelipus rathkii | reverse complement strand
CCTTCTTGACTGCCTACCTAGGCAGCCTTCTTGACTGCCTACCTAGGCAGCCTTCTTGACTGCCTACCTAGGCAGCCTTCTTAACTGCCTACCTAGGCAGCCTTCTTGACTGCCTACCTAGGCAGTCTTCTTAACTGCCTACCTAGGCAGCCTCTTTGACTGCCTACCTAGGTAGCCTTCTTGACTGACTACCTAGGTAGCCTTCTTGAATGCCTACCTAGGCAGCCTTCTTTACTGCCTACCTTGGCAGCCTTCTTGACTGCTTACCTAGGGCCCTTTTTGACGCCTACCTAGGCAGCCTTTGCTGCCTACTAGGCAGTCTTCTTCACTGCCTACCTAGGCAGCCTTCTTGACTGCCTACCTAGGCAGTCTTCTTAACTGCCTACCTAGGCAGCCTTCTTGACTGCCTACCTAGGCAGCCTTCTTAACTGCCTACCTAGGCCGCCTTCTTGACTGCCTATCTAGGCAGTCTTCTTAACTGCCTACCTAGGCAGCCTTCTTGACTGCCTGCCTAGGCAGCCTTCTTGACTGCCTACCTAGGCAGCCTTCTTAACTGCCTACCTAGGCAGCTCTTGGACTGCCACCAGGCAGCCTTCTGATGCCTACCTAGGCAGCCTCTTTGACTGCCTATAGGCAGTCTTCTTAACTGCCTACCTAGGCAGCCTTCTTGACTGCCTACCTAGGCAGCCTTCTTACTGCCTACCTAGGCAGTCTTCTTAACTGCCTACCCTGGCAGGCCTTCTGAAACTTGCTACCTAGGCAGTCTTCTAACGCTACCTAGGCGCCTTCTTGACTGCCTACCTAGGCAGCCTTCTTAACTGGGCCTACCTAGGCAGCTTCTTGACGCCTACCTAGGCAGCCTCTGACTGCCTACATAGCAGTCTTCTGACTGCTACCTAGGCAGCCTTCTTTAATGCCTACCTTGGCAGCCTTCTTGACTGCCTACCTAGGCAGCCTTCTTGACTGCCTACCTAGGCAGCCTTCTTGACTGCCTACCTTGGCAGTCTTCTTAACTGCCTACCTAGGCAGCCTTCTTGACTGCCTACCTAGGCAGCCTCCTTCTACCCAGGCAGCCTTCTTGACTGCCTACCTATGCAGGCCTTCTTGACTGCCTACCTAGGCAGCCTTCTAAACTGCCTACCTAGGCAGCCCTTGACTGCCTACCTAGGCCGTCTTCTTAACTGCCTACCTAGGCAGCTTCTGACTGCCTACCTAGGCAGCCTCTTGACTTACTAGGCAGCCTTCTTAACTGCTACCTAGGCAGCCTTTCTTGACTGCCTACCCTAATAGCTTCTTAACTGCTTACCTAATCAGCCCTTTCTTACTGCCTACCTAGCAGTCTTCTTAACTGCCTACCTAGGCAGCCTTCTTGACTGCCTACCTAGGCAGTCTTCTTAACTGCCTACCTAGGCAGCCTTCTTGACTGCCTACCTAGGCATTCTTCTTAACTTTCCTACCTAGGCACCTTCTTGACTGCCTACCAAGAGCCTTCTTAACTGCCTACCTAGGCAGCCTTTCTTGGACTGCTAACTAGGCAATCTTCTTACGACCTACCTAGGCAGCCTTCTTATGCCTACCTAGGCAGTCTTCTTAACTGCCTACCAGGCAGCCTTCTTTACGTGCCTACCTAGGCCGCCTTCTTGACTGCCTACCTAGGCAGCCTTCTTACTGCCTACCTAGGCAGCTCTTGACTGGCTACCTAGGCAGTCTTCTTAACTGGCTACCTGGGCAGCCTTCTTGACTGCCTACCTAGGCAGCCTTTTAACTGCCTACCTAGGCAGCCTTCTTGGCTGCCTACTAGGCAGCCTTCTTGACTGCCTACATAGGCAATCTTCTTGACTGCCTACTAGGCAGCCTTTGACTGGCCTACCTAGGCAGTCTTCTTAACTGCCTACCTAGGCAGCCTTCTTGACTGCCTACCTAGGCAGCCTTCTTAACTGCCTACCTAGGCAGCCTTATTGACTGCCTACCTAGGCAGCTTCTTGACTGCCTTACTATTCAGCCTTTCTTAACTTCCTACCTAGGCACCTTCTTGACTGCCTACCTAGGCAGCCTCTTGACTGCCTACCTAGGCAGTCTTCTAACTGCCTACCTAGGCAGCCTTCTTGACTGCCTACCTAGGCAGCCTTCTTGACTGCCTACCTAGGCAGCCTTCTTAACTGCCTACCTAGGCAGCCTTCTTGACAATGCCACTTAATCAGCCTTCTTAACTGCCTACCAAGGCAGCCTTCTTGACTCCCAACCTAGGCAGTCTTCTTAACTGCTACTAGGCAGCCTTCTTGACTGCCTACCCTGGCCGCCTTCTTAACTGCCTACCTAGGCAGCCTTCTGAACTGCCTACAGGCAGTCTTTCTAACTGCCTACCTAGGCAGCCTCTTTGACTGCCTTACCTAGGCAGCTTCTGACTGTCTACTAGGCAGCCTCTGACTGCTACCTAGCAGTTCTTCTTAACTGCTACCTAATCAGCCTTCTTGACTGCCTACCTAGGCAGCCTTCTTGACTGCCTACCTAGTCAGCCTTCTATACTGCCTACCTAGGCAGCGCTTGACTGCACCTACTAGGCAGCCTTCTGACTGCCTACCTAGGCAGTCTTCTTAACTGCCTACCTAGGCAGCCTTCTGACTGCCTATCTAGGCAGCTTCTTAACTGCCTACCTAAGCCCAGGGCGGGAAAAGGCCCTTTTCCTTTTTTACTGGACCTACCGGCAAGCCTCTTGAGACTGACCTACCTATGCAGCCTTCTTGACTGCCTGCCTAGGCAGCCTTCTTGACTGCCTACCTAGGCAGTCTTTTAACTGCCTACCTAGCAGCCTTCTTGATCCTATCTAGGCAGCCTTCTTGATTCCTACCTAGGCAGCTTCTTGACTGCCTACCTAGGCAGTCTTCTTAACGCCTACCTAGGGCAAGCCTTCCTTGACGCAACCTAGGCGCCTCTGACTGTCAACTAGGGCAGCTTCTTGACTGCCTACCTAGGCAGCCTCTTGACTGCTAACTAGGCAGCTTTCTTAATTGCCTACCTTGGCAGCCTTCTTGACGCCTGCTTAGGCGAGCCTCTTGACTGTCCTACCTAGGCAGCTCCCACTCTACCTAGGGCAGCCTCAACTGCCTACCTAGCAGGCCTTCTTGACTGCTACCTAGGCAGCTTGTTCTTGACTGCCTAACCTAGGCAGTCTTCTTAAACTGCCTACCTAGGCAGCCTTCTTGACTTGCCTACTAGGGCAGCCTTCTTGGGACTGTCAACCAGCAGCCTTTCTTGATGCCTACGTAGGCAGGCCTTCTTGACTGCCTACCTAGGCAGCCTTTCTTATTGCCTACCTAGCCAGCCTTCTTGACTGCCTACCTTGGCAGTCTTCTTACTGCCTACCTAGGCAGCCTTCTTGACTGCCTACTAGGCAGCCTTTTTTAACTGCCTTACTAGGCAGCTTTCTTAACTGCCTACCTAGGCATCCTTCTTGACTGCCTACCTAGTCAGCCTTCTTAACTGCCTACCTAGGCAGCCTTCTTGACTGCCTACCTAGCAGCCTTCTTTACTGCCTACCTAGCAGCCTTCTGCTGCCTACCTAGTCACCTCTTAATGCATACCTAGTGCAGCCTTCTTGGACGGCTACCTAGGACAATCTTCTTTAACTGCCTACCTAGGCAGCCTTCTTGACTGCTACCAAGTAGCCTTCTTAACTCCCTACCTAGGCAGCCTTCTTTGACTGCCTAACTAGCAGTCTTTCTTAACTGCCTACCTAGGCAGCCTTCTTGACTGCCTACCAAGGCAGTCTTCTTAACTGCCTACCTAGGCAGCCTTCTTTACTGCCTACCTAGGCAGCCTTCTTGACTGCCTACCTAGGCAGCCTTCTTAACTGCCTACCTAGGCAGCCTTCTTGACTGCCTACCTAGGCAGTCTTTTTTAACGCCTACCTAGGCGCCTCTTGACTTGCCTACCTAGCAGCCTTTAACTGCCTACCTAGGCAGCCTTCTTGACTGCCTACCTAGGCAGCCTTCTTGACTGCCTACATAGGCAGTCTTCTTGACTGCCTACCTAGGCAGCCTTCTTGACTGCCTACCTAGGCAGCCTTCTTAACTGCCTACCTAGGCAGCCTTCTTGACTGCCTACCTAGGCAGCCTTCTTAATTGCCTACCTTGGCAGCCTTCTTGACTGCCTGCCTAGGCAGCCTTCTTGACTGCCTACCTAGGCAGCCTTCTTGACTGCCTACCTAGGCAGCCTTCTTGACTGCATACCTAGGCAGCCTTCTTGACTGCCTACCTAGGCAGCCTTCTTAACTGCCTACCTAGGCAGCCTTCTTGACTGCCTACCTAGGCAGCCTTCTTAACAGCCTCCCTAGGCAGCCTTCTTAACTGCCTACCTAGGCAGCCTTCTTGACTGCCTACCTAATCAGCCTTCTTAACTGCCTACCTAGGAAGCCTTCTTGACTGCCTACCTAGGCAGTCTTCTTAACTGCCTACCTAGGCAGCCTTCTTGACTGCCTACCTAGGCAGCCTTCTTAACTGCCTACCTAGGCAGCCTTCTTGACTGCCTACCTAGGCAGCCTTCTTGACTGCCTACCTAGGCAGCCTTTTTGACTGCCTACCTAGGCAGCCTTCTTGACTGTCTACCTAGGCAGCCTTCTTGACTGCCTACCTAGGCAGTCTTCTTAACTGCCTACCTAATCAGCCTTCTTAACTGCCTACCTAGGCAGCCTTCTTGACTGCCTACCTATTCAGCCTTCTTAACTGCCTATCTAGGCAGCCTTCTTGACTGCGTACCTAGGCAATCTTCTTAACTTCCTACCTAGACAGCCTTCTTGACTGCCTACCTAGGCAGCCTTCTTAACTGCCTACCTAGGCAGCCTTCTTGACTGCCTACCTAGGCAGTCTTCTTAACTTCCTACCTAAGCAGCCTTCTTGACTGCCTACCTAGGCAGCCTTCTTGACTGCCTACCTATGCAGCCTTCTTGACTGCCTACCTACCTAGGCAGCCTTCTTGACTGCCTACCTAGGCAGTCTTCTTAACTGCCTACCTAGGCAGCCTTCTTGACTGCCTACCTAGGCAGCCTTCTTGACTGCCTACCTAGGCAGCTTTCTTGACTGCCTACCTAGGCAGTCTTCTTAACTGCCTACCTAGGCAGCCTTCTTGACTGCCTACCTAGGCAGCCTTCTTGACTGTCAACCTAGGCAGCCTTCTTGACTGCCTACCTAGGCAGCCTTCTTGACTGCCTACCTAGGCAGCCTTCTTAATTGCCTACCTTGGCAGCCTTCTTGACTGCCTGCCTAGGCAGCCTTCTTGACTGCCTACCTAGGCAGCCTTCTTGACTGCCTACCTAGGCAGCCTTCTTAACCGCCCTGGGCTGCCTTCTTGACTGCCTACCTAGGCAGCTTTCTTGACTGCCTAACTAGGCAGTCTTCTTAACTTCCTTCCTAGGCAGCCTTCTTGACTGCCTACCTAGGCAGCCTTCTTGACTGTCAACCTAGGCAGCCTTCTTGACTGCCTACCTAGGCAGCCTTCTTGACTGCCTACCTAGGCAGCCTTCTTAATTGCCTACCTAGGCAGCCTTCTTGACTGCCTACCTTGGCAGTCTTCTTAACTGCCTACCTAGGCAGCCTTCTTGACTGCCTACCTAGGCAGCCTTCTTAACTGCCTACCTAGGCAGCCTTCTTAACTGCCTACCTAGGCAGCTTCTTGACTGCCTACCTAGGCAGCCTTCTTGACTGCCTACCTAGGCAGCCTTCTTGACTGCCTACCAAGCAGTCTTCTTAACTGCCTACCTAGGCAGCCTTCTTGACTGCCTACCTAGGCAGCCTTCTTGACTGCCTACCTAGGCAGCCTTCTTGACTGCCTACCTAGGCAGTCTTCTTAACTGCCTACCTAGGCAGCCTTCTTGACTGCCTACCAAGGTAGCCTTCTTAACTGCCTACCTAGGCAGCCTTCTTGACTGCCTAACTAGGCAGTCTTCTTAACTGCCTACCTAGGCAGCCTTCTTTACTGCCTACCTAGGCAGTCTTCTTAACTGCCTACCTAGGCAGCCTTTAGGTAACCTTCTTGACTGCCTACCTAGGCAGCCTTCTTAACTGCCTACCTAGGCAGCCTTCTTGACTGCCTACCTTGGCAGCCTTCTTGACTGCTTACCTAGGCAGCCTTCTTGACTGCCTACCTAGGCAGTCTTCTTAACTGCCTACCTAGGCAGCCTAGGCAGCCTTCTTGACTGCCTGCCTAGGCAGCCTTCTTGACTGCCTGCCTAGGCAGCCTGCTTAACTGCCTGCCTAGGCAGCTCTTCTTAGACTGCCTACCTAGGCAGCCTTCTTGACTGCTTACCTAGGCAGCCTTCTTGACTGCCTACCTAGGCAGCCTTCTTGACTGCCTACCTAGGCAGCCTTCTTAACTGCCTACCTAGGCAGCCTTCTTGACTGCCTACCTAGGCAGCCTTCTTGACTGCCTACCTAGGCAGCCTTCTTGACTGCCTACCTAGGCAGCCTTCTTGACTGCCTACCTTAACAGCCTTCTTGACTGTTACCCTAGGCAGCCCTTCTTTGACTGCCACCTAGGCAGCCTTCTTTACTGCCTACCTAGGCAGCCTTCTTGACTGCCTACCTAGGCACTCTTCTTAACTGCCTACCTAGGCAGCCTTTTTGACTGCCTACCTAGGCAGCCTTCTTAACTGCCTACCTAGGCAGCCTTCTTGACTGCCTACCTAGGCAGCCTTTTGACTGCCTACCTAGGCAGCCTTCTTGACTGCCTACCTAGGCAGCCTTCTTGACTGCCTGCCTAGGCAGCCTTCTTGACTGCCTACCTAGGAAGCCTTCTTGACTGCATACCTAGGCAGCCTTCTTCGACTGTCCTACCTAGGCTGCCTTTTGAACTGCCTACCTAGGAAGCCTTCTTGACTGCTTACCTAGGCATCTTGACTGCCAGCCTAGGCAGCCTTCTTGACTGCTTGCCTAGGCAGCTTCTTGAACTACTACTAGGCAGCCTTCTTGACTGCCTACCTAGGAAGCCTTCTTGACTTCCTACCTAGGCAGTCTTCTTGACTGGCCTACCTAAGGCGCTTCTACTGCCTACCTAGGCAAGCCTTCTTAACTGCCTATCTAGGCGCGCCTTCTTGATGCTCCTAGGCAGCCTCTTGCTGCCTACCTAGGCAGAGCCTTCTTGTACTGCCTACCTAGGCAGCCTTCTTGACTGCCTACCTAGGCAAGTCTTCTTAACTGCCTACCTAAGGCAGCTTTGACTGCTACTACGGCAGCCTTTCTTAATGCTCCTAGCCAGGCGCTTCTTGACTGCCTACCTAATCAACCTTCTTAACTGCCTACCTAGGCAGCCTTCTTGACAGCCTACCTAGACAGCCTTCTTGACAGCCTACCTAGGCAGCTTCTTGACTGCCTACCTAGGCAGCCTTCTTGACTGCCTACCTAGGCAGTCTTCTTAACTGCCTAACGGTAGGCAGCCTTCTTGACTGCCTACATAGGCAAACTTCTTGACTGCCTACCTAGCAGCCTTCTTGACAGCGCTACCTAGGCAGCTTCTTGGACCTGCCTACGCTAGGCAGCCTTACTTATTGCCTCTGGCAGCCTTCGTGACTGGCCTGCCTAGGAGCATTCTCTTTGTCTGCTCCACTAGGCAGCCTTTCTTGACTGCCTACCTAGGGCAGCCTTCTTGACTGCCAACCTAGGCAGTCTTCTTAACTGCTACCTGGGCAGCCTTCTTGACTGCCTACCTAGGCATCCTTCTTAACTGCCTAACCTAGGCAGCCGTCTTAAACTGCTACCTAGGCAGCCTTCTTTGACTGCCTACCTAATCAGCCTTCTTAATGCCTACTTAGGCAGCCTTCTTGACTGCCTACCTAGGCAGTGTTCTTAACTGCCTACCTAGGCAGCTTCTTAATGCCTACCTAGGCAGCCTTCTTGCCTGCCTACTAGGCAGTCTTTCTAACTGCCTACCTAGGCAGCCTTTTTGACTGCCTACCAGGCAGCCTTCTTAACTGGCTACCTAGGCAGCCTTCTTTACTGGCTACCTAGGCAGCCTTCTTGACTGCCTACTAGGCAGCCTTCTTAACTGCTACCTAGGCAGCCTGCTTAACTGCTAACCTAGGCAGCTTCTGACTGCCTAACCTAATCACCTTCCTGTAACTGCTACCTAGGCAGCCCTTCTTGATGCCTACCTAGGCAGTCTTTAAACTGCTACCTAAGGCAGCCTTCTTGACTGCCTACCTAGAGAGCCCTTAACTGCTACCTAGGCAGCCTTCTTGACTGCCTACCTAGGCAGCCTTATCTTCACTGCCTACCTAGGCAGCCCTTCTTGACTGGCTACCTAGGGCAGTCTTCTAAACTGGCCTACCTAGGCAGCTTCTTTGACTGCCTACGCTCGGCAGCCTTCTTACTGCTACCTAGGCAAGCCTTCTTGACTGCCTACCTAGGCAGTCCTCTTAACGCCCCCCTAGGCAGCCTTCTTACTGCCTACCTAGGCAGCCTTCTTGACTGCCTACCTAGGCAGCCTTCTTGACTGCCTACCTAGGCAGTCTTCTTAACTGCCTACCTAATCAGCTTTCTTAACTGCCTACCTAGGCAGCCTTCTTGACTGCCTACCTAGGCAGTCTTCTTAACTGCCTACCTAGGCAGCCTTCTTGACTGCCTACCTAGGCAGCCTTCTTGACTGCCTACCTAGGGAGCCTTCTTAACTGCCTACCTAGGCAGCCTTCTTGACTGCCTACCTAGGCAGTCTTCTTAACTGCCTACCTAGGCAGCCTTCTTGACTGCCTACCTAGGCAGCCTTCTTAACTGCCTGCCTAGGCAGCCTTCTTGACTGCCTACCTAGGCAGCCTTCTTGACTGCTTACCTAGGCAGCCTTCTTGACTGCCTACCTAGGCAGCCTTCTTAACTGCCTACCTAGGCAGCCTTCTTGACGGCCTACCTACCTAGGCAGTCTTCTAAACTGCCTACCTAGGCAGCCTTTTCTTGACTGCCTGCCTATAGCAGCCTTCTTGACTGCTACTAGGCAGCTTCATTGACTGGCTACGCTAGGCAGCCTTCTTTGACTGCCTACCTAGGCAGCCTTCTTTGACTGCCTACGCTAGGCAGTCTTCTAACTGCTACCTGGCAGCCTTCTATGACTGCTACCCTAGGCAGTCTCTTACTGCCTACCTGGCAGCCCTTCTTGATGCCTACACTAGGCAAGCCCTTTTTTTCCTCCTCCCTACGCGGCCTTTTTTCTTTCCTGCCTCGGCGGCCCAGTTTTCTTGACTGCCTACCTAGGCAGCCCTTCTAATTGCCTACTTGGCAGCTTTCTTGCTGCCTGCCCTACGGCAGCCTCTTACTGCTACCTAGGCAGCCTCTTGACTGCCTGCCTAGGCAGCCTTATTGACTGCCTACCTAGGCAGCCTTCTTGACTGCCTACCTAGGCAGCCTTCTTGACTGCCTACCTAGGCAGCCTTCTTAACTGCCTACCTAGGCAGCCTTCTTGACTGCCTACCTAGGCAGTCTTCTTAACTGCCTACCTAGGCAGCCTCTTTGACTGCCTGCCTAGGCAGCCTCTTTGACTGCCTCTACCTAGGCAGCTTGCTTGACTGCCTACCTAGGCGCCTTCTTAACTGCCTACCTAGCAGCCTTCTTGACTGCCTACGCAGGCAGTCTTCTTAACTGCCTCCCTAGGCAGCTTCTAGACTGCCTACCTAGGCAGCCTCGCACCCTTCTTAACTGCCTACCTAAGCAGCCTCTTTGACTGCCTACCTAGGCAGCCCTTCTTAACTGCCTACCTAGGCAGCATCTTGACTGCCTACCTAGGCAGCCTTCTTAACTGCCTACTTAGGCGCCTCTTTGACTGCCTACCTAGGCAGTCTTCTACTCCCTACCTGGGCACCCTTTTTGCCTCGCCTACCAAGGCGGCCTTCTTAACTGCCTACCTAGGAAGCTTTCTGACTGCCTACCTAGGCAGTCTTCTTAACTGGCCTACCTAGGGAGCCTCTTGACTGCCTACCTAGGCAGCCTTCTTGACTGCCTACCTAGGCAGCCTTCTTGACTGCCTAACTAGGCAGCCTTCTTGACTGCCTACCTAGGCAGTTTCTTAACTGCCGCTACCTAGAGGGCAGCCCTTCTTGACTGCCTAACCTAGGCAGGCCTTTCTGAACTGCCTACCTAGGCAGCTTCTTGACTGCCTTACCTAGCAGCCTTCTAACTGCCTACCTAGGCAAGCCTCTTGACTGCCTAACCTCAGGCTGTCTTCCTTAACTGCCTATCCATAGGCGTCTTCTTACTGCCTACCTAGGCAGGATTTCTTGGACTGCCGCCCTAGGTAGCCTTCTTTCTTAACTGGCTACCTAGCAGCCTTTCTTGACTGCCTCTAGGCAGTCCTTCTTAAATGCCTACCTAGGCAGTCTTCTTGACTGCTACCTAGGTAGCTTTCTTGACTGCCTACCTAGGCAGCCTTCTTGACTGCTACTAGGCGCCTATCTTAAGTGCGTACCTAGGCAGCCTTTTCTTGACTGCCTACTAGGCCAGTCTTCCTAACTGCCTACCTATTCAGCCTTCTTGACTGCCTACCTAAGCAGCCTTCTTACTGCCTACCTAGGCAGCCTTCTTGACTGCCTACCTAAGGCAGCCTTCTTAAACTGCCTACCTAGGCCCTCTTGACTGCCTAACCTAGGCAGCCATTCTTTAACTTCCTACCTAGGCAGCCTTCTTGATTGCCTCTACCTAGGCAGTCTTCTTAACTGCCTATAGGCAGTCTTCTTAACTGCCTACCTAGGCAGATTTCTTGACTGTCCTACCCTAGGCAGGCTTTTAACACTGGCCCTACTTAGGCATGCTTTCTTGACTGCCTCCTAGGCAGTCCTTCTTATGCCTACCTAGGGAGGTTTCTTGACTGCCTACCTGGCAGTCTCTTACTGCCCTACTAGGCAGCCTTCTTGACTGCTACCTAGGCAGACTTCTTGACTGCTACGTAGGGAGCCTTCTGACTGCCTACCTAAGGCAGCCTTCTTGACTGCGGCTACCTAGGGAGCCTTCTTGACTGCCTACCCTAGACAGCCTTCTTAATTGCCTACCTTGCAAGCCTTCTGACCTGCCTACGCTAGGCAGCTTCTGACGCTAACCTAGGCATGCC
>JABUQX010001691.1:7500-20000 GCA_015478945.1 Trachelipus rathkii | reverse complement strand
TTAGGGGCTTAGCCCTATTTTTTGATGTCTTTACCTTGTTTGACCATGATATTTCGGCCTTGACCTTGGCATATACCATGGGTCATTTTTTGCCCACGGTAATTTTTGCCCACACCTAGCCTACACCCAGCCTCCATATAGCCTACACCCAGCCTACACCTAGCCTTCACCTAGCCTACACCCGCACCTAGCCTCCACCCATCCTTCACCTAGCCTACACCTACACCTAGATTCCACCCAGCCTTCACCTAGCCTACACCTACACCTAGCCTCCACCCAGCCTTCACATAGCCTACACCTACACCTACACCTAGACTCCACCCAGCCTTCACATAGCCTACACCTACACCTACACCTAGACTCCACCCAGCCTTCACATAGCCTACACCTACACCTACACCTAGACTCCACCCAGACTTCACCTAGCGTACACCTATACCTAGCCTACACGTGTCCCCTACAACTTTGATGGCTCAATTTTTATGACTCGGCATTATTGATGACTCATCTTTGATGACGTCATCTTTAGCGGTTCATCTTTGATGGTGCCTATATTGATGGTACAGCTTTGGTGGTCTCCAATCACCGTAAGGAGTATCTAGGGATGTTCTATTAGTGTTCTATGAGTATTCTATGAGTGCCTGGTGAGTGCCAGGAGAGTGCCAAGTGAGTGCCAATGAGTGCCAATGAGTGCCAAGTGAGTGCCACATAGTGCCAACTGAGTGCCACTTTTTTCAAGCCTTTTCTAGCCTCCCCTGAGCCCCGAATAGCCCTAATATGGGTGTCTACCCCTATGTAATAAGGTATGAGGAATCGAATGGTGTATATTACAAGTTGCTAGGATGCTTCCTACTATGAGTTAGTATTTTTCTAACACTTATAGCATGGCAGAATATATATCTAAAGAGCTACACATTTGAGACAGTGACCGCAAACGTTTCAGAGTCCGCGTCCGCAGGTCAGCCCCTCCGCGAAACCGCCGCCGCGTGCGCCCGCAGGCGCAATATTTCCGCGTAACCGCCGCCGCGTGCGCCCGCAGGCGCCATATCCCCGCGTACCCGCCGCCGCGTGCGTCCGCAGACGCAATATTACCGCGCGAACGAAAAAATATGATATCAATGTAAACTATTCAAAGAATTTCTTTTCAAATATACTATGAGTCATTCATTTTTACTACAATTGTACGAAATTTTATTAAAAACATATACTTTACATACCTTAAAGCAGTAAATCAGTAAATCAATAGAGGTGTTATTACCTAACACCAGGGATTAGTATGCTTTTGTTTTACTGCTTTACTGCTTTAACTCTCTGCTTTACTGCTTTAACTCCCTGCTTTACTGCTTTAACTCTCTGCTTTACTGCTTTAACTCTCTGCTTTACTGCTTTAACTCATATACATTACATACCTTAAAGCAGTAAATCAGTAAATCAATAGAGGTGTTACCTAACACCTAGGGGATTAGTATGCTTTTGTTTTACTGCTTTACTGCTTTAACTTTCTGCTTTACTGCTTTAACTTTCTGCTTTACTGTTTTAACTCATATATTTATTAACATTATGTTTTCTTTTATATTTTTTATTTTTGTTTTAATACTTTTTATTTATTATTTCTATTTTTATTTTTGTTTTAATACTTTTTTATTTTTAATGTAAGAATAAAAACACACAGAGTTTCTGTTATATAAACATTTTATTTTAATAAAATTGTACGAAATTTTATTAAAACCTTTTTATATGTACGAGTTTTAAGGGAAGTAAAATCGCGTTTTTTCATTTTAAAGCATTTATTACATAATCAGAAACTATAAAATCATTGACATACAAATTTTTAGCATCAAATATATTTACAAGTTTATTAAAACATACATTATTTAAAAAAACATATAATGAAATAAATACAATAGACTCCACATAAATTGGAATATAAGGGTTGAACAGGGTAAGACATAGTTTTTACACAACTTACATTATTATATTTTAAAAATAAGGTAATATAATGATTATTCAATATAAATTGTAAGTTCAAAGAATCAATTATGTGAACAGTATCGTTTTTTGCTCTATAAGCGGAAATCCAATGTCCTGTTGAGGTGATGTGACGAGGCAATGTATTGAATATGAAACAGGTATCCTTCTCCAACTTTACAGAGTTTATTTCGTTAATAGCGAACACTCCTAAAAAGCGAGGTTCATTTTTAAACACCAATTTTATTTCCTCTTCATTCATCTTTAATAATTCAAAAGTACGTTGCGTACTCGGTCAATTTCAATGAGTTGAGGATGCTCAAGATAGACCACTACAGTGATGGGTGATTGTAGACTCGATCCAAAAGAGAGACTTAGTCCTAGGGTGCCCTTTCTCAAAATGTTTAAATGATAGGCGTTACAAGCTGAAAGGTCTGCAGTAAGATCATAGGCGTATAAATTACTATTCTTTGCGTATTCTTCAAGATTTAAACCTGTCCCGCTATCATTACATGATACAGTATTGGCTATTAAGTCGTAAAAAGGTCGAGTACAGAGAGATAGGTCTCCGTTGTATAACATTTCATAATCACGTCCGTGAGGCAGTCCATTCACATGTAAACTGATACCTCTAAGGCCGAAAGGTGTGAATTTATAGGGTGACTTTTTATAATTCCCGGAGTAGGCTTCATGTTCCACAATTCCTATTATTACTTTCTGTGGTAAATTTCCGTTCACAATGTTAGGGATATTGATACTCGATAAGCCTTGAGTGAAATTAAATATCTTGGTTTCAACTCTCTTAATAGGGTACTTTGCTGTAGTATTCAAAAGCGAATTTTCAATTTCCAAATGACGCTGTGGTGATAATTTCACTTTCTGACATAGAGATAAGCCTCCAACAGTTTGAAAACAGGTTCTGGACATACCGTTGTAGCAGTAGGCTTACTTTTTATTTAAATTTGGGATTTGACCGTGATAAAATGATTCTAGTATCTACAGATGGTAGAATGAGTCGTTCTTGAAGAGAAGATGTCGCCATTTAATCGACCGTAAAATTCATAAGTATTATTTATGACTTTAGCTGCTTTATCTATATGTGCAGCTTCATCTTTGAAGCTATAAAAACCACATGATTTGAGATGAGACTGTTTAGCATCGTCTGAATAATTTAACAAATGTTCTATATAGCTTCTATAAAGGATAATTAGCAGCTGATGCACCTAGTGAAGTTCCGTTAAGATAGACTTCAACCTGGGTGAAACATGTATACAGGAAATTTGATTCTGTATATACTATATGGTCATCACCCGTAGGAAGATCTGTACCATCAGGTTTGTCCAATTTCGGTTTGTTACATATTGAATAGAACACATGTATGAAGTGGTCTAGATGATCAGAAGTACCTGCGAAATATTGAACTCTAGAGAACATCTGTATTGGTAATTTAATGCAGAGGATTAATTACTGATAAAGTTGACTCGCTAACACTAATCTTGTAAGGGTGCGAGTTGAGGAAGAGATCCCGAATTCACTCTTTACATACAATCTGACTAGAATGGGATGTAAGGGAGTATATGCATCTATGTCGAGCGCTGGCCGTATAATGAACATTTCATGAAAATACCTACTTATATGATCATACATCGTAAAAAAGGCTATCAGTTAGTAATTACATAGGCAAATAACAATCAAACATTTTTTCTTAGAGGTTTTCCGCTAGTCGTTTTTCTTATGACAATCTCTTGATCCCTCGACTGTTCCTGACATTTTACGTCTTATTTTTCGCTTAACATCATCCAACATCTCATCTGAAACATCGGCTATACGTCTTTTTAATGCTGTACGAGGATTATTTCCTGCAGCAATATCTTGAATAGTATGCAAACCTGTTCTTATAGCTTTTTTACCTATATATTCCCCACCTCTCCTGAGTAAAGGCCTTGCACTTCTCCATAGCTTGGCAAAAAATCCACCAAGGCCATACCCCCTCTGCATTTTTGTTCCCCTGAATACCCTTTCTTCGTCCATTATTACAGGAGTATCTTTCTTATACTATCTTTACACTGTGAGAGTATGTTAAGGAATGAAAAAATATATCTGACTACACCTCTTATATATATTCCATTATCCTGTAATTACTGCATCTGCTTCTTTCTAATATGAACTTTGCATAACAATGCGCCGTATGTAAAGGGAAAAGGATTTCCTTCTACATCTTTTATATGCACGCGTACAGAGTCAAAATTTGATCTATTCAGAGGTAGATAATGAACATTAGGGAATGTTATAACTTTACTCTCTTTGGGAAAATATACTACTCTTAATAAAGGAGCTTTAGTATTACCTACATATTGATGATCAATTATATTTGTATATACATAAGCCATACCTGGATGATTGAGCATCTCGGATGGGGTACATGTATAATGCAGTACTCGATCTGCTTCATCTTTTTGTTCATGGGGAGTCATGCGGTTATTCTCCACAGATAGTATAACCCTCTTCAACATAGTAGGGATATCATGAAGTATATCCAACTCAGCATCACGTCTACGAATATGTTTACGCTGCCATGGTGATCGTTCGAGAAAAAACATGTCCCGGTCTCGTAGGTTTACATTTTACTTTTGAACTAAAGATATTCATTACTTTCATCTTCATAGAAACATTTTCAGTCTTCTGTAGACACTCCCGCGACCTAACCCGACCTCCCGTTAACTACACCTAATTACCACCAACATCAAAGAGTTAATCGGTTTAAGAACAATGACTGAAATAGCAAGCAATGCGATTTCCTAAAATAAATGAGTCTCATACCGCATAAGATGAAAATTGCGTGCTCAAAAGTTCTTTGTAGCGAAATGTTGTCCGTATTCATTTCCTTTTGGGCAATTAGTAGGTCCTTGTTCAGATGATAAGCAGAGTATCTTAGCGCGACTTTTAATATAGTTTCAACACATTTACAGCTTCTGTAAACACGCAGGCCCATTCCAGAATAGCTACTTTGAGGAGATAAATTTCTATGATCCGTATATTAAGTGAGTCATTTCACCAGTAATCCCTACTTCCGTAAGCCTCCTGCTTCAAGTGTAATTAGAAATTCGATTAGCCACGTGGTAAATCCGAAGTTATTAATCAGGATGATAAATCCAAGGAGGCTGAAGAAGCAGAGTATATTATAAAAGTGATCATGTACACTCTCGCTGGCGGGTGTGAAATTTAATAGACAAACTGCATTATCATGATATCTTAAACTTCACTTGCTTAATAATATTAAACTTGCAGGATATCCCCTCATTTCACAAGTTAACTGCTTATTTTTTCCTTTAACCTCTCGTACGTATATATTTCTTTCAAATTTTCCTATCATGAGTATACAGACTTGAGACCCGGTTTAGCTTTTTATTCCTGTTTAATAAACCCCCTCTATGATGCTTTGTCGATCCATTTTGTGAATCGCGTCCAGGATTGTTTAAATTAAACCTTTAAATACTATCACAGACAGTGCTGTACAATAATGTAGAAGTCACGTATTAAAGACCTTCAGCTATTGTTACCTACCGCTTCATACCCCATTCTGATCTCTACTGCTTCGAGTACATAACTTACATAGTCATTCAACCTTTATAATCACTGACTTAAGTCTAATTTATTTTGTTTCTATTCGGCCCTATGCGATGAGTATGACCTCTCGTATTCTGACATGCTGAAGTTGAAGTGGTATTTAGTAGACGTGCATTAATGGTTTAAAACTGGTCGGTATATAGCGAGATTATAGCGCAGTCATCGTCGCAGTATATCGAGATATATTAAAATATTCATTTAGTAAAATAAGCCGAGGCATGCGTTCTTGTAATCCAGTACGCTCGACACTACTTTCAAGCGTATGTGCCGCTTTGATTTACGGAGAAGTGTGAAATGTCCAATAGCTGGGATTCGTTATACCATACTCCCAGAGCATTCTCCGAAACTCTCGATATGTGTGCAAATGTGCAATTTCGCTGAATCCCCTGCCAATTAATTGACGTTACGTTCATCCCGCTCGTCCTCTATAATATTCAAGTAACAAGCTCGGCAGACTGTAGCTGTCTTTTATCTCTGATTATAGCCGTAACAACCATCAAGTATCTAGAGTATACGGTCAATTATAAAAAGTATTATGAAAACTTCATTATAAAGCGTATTAATCATTGCCGATTAAATCTAACTGCCATATGCTATCGAGCTGCGGAGATCTGGTTTTCCGTTTAGGAAATTTTTTCTTACAGGTTTATGTAGAGTAAATGCCTCTTCACCCTCCAAATATGCTTTTAACTCTTTTTTTCTCAATATTAGGATACCTTAAAGCAAACCTAGTGAAGCCCCCAAAACTATTTGGCTCCCTCAGATTGAAGTAATACTTATCAACTACCTCCTTCGCCTCCATGTTGTCTACTGACACACGTGTAAGCGGCTTATATATATATATAATATATATATATTATTATATATTATATATATATATAATATATATATATATATATATATATATATATATATATATATATATATATAAATAATAAAAATGTGATATTAGGTCACAAGGGATAAAGAAAGAGAAAAAGATTTAAAATAACATTTATTTATACACAAACATTACAACTAAATAAATATGTGATAATACATAATTACGATTTAATCCAACTATGTCTATTATAAGTGTTTTCTTGTTCTCCTCTGGTAACACGCTTAAATTTATCTGATGCGTAAGAAGTGCCTGATGGACTTGAATCAGGTCTTGGCGTAACGGGGATATTATCTAAGTCTGCTAATCGCGTTGTATTTAAGATTAAACTTCGGCACTATCAATATTTTCTGCCAAGGTTACTAATCGTCTCTTGTATTAGCATTCCACCTTAGTACAGGCTTTCTTACCAGGTTACTGTGACGACTCAAAACTATCCAAAATTGTCCACAATTACTATTTTTGGAGTCACTATAAACATCCTTATGATCATCAATACGATACTGTCCGCGCTTCATTCAAAGTCCTAATTGCATCGTTCGTTAAATCCAATTATCCTATATACAATCTCATATTCCTGAAGTACGCATCATTCAATGTATAATATCCGGTTAAAGCATACGTCCTCTAGTTATATTTTTAAGAATACCTATAGTAACTTCCGTAATTCTCTCAATTTCAAGTATTATACGTTCATTTAGGAATAATCTAACATTAGCGTAAGCGGAGTACGATACGGAGAAAATGTATGTAAGGTTGCAAATAGTACTTTAAGATCTATCCACAATTTGGCCTATGTGATTCAATTGAGAGATATAGACCCTGGCCTGTTCTCTTTAGACCAAAGGGATGTTAATGAGTCTGAATTTAATTATTCTGTACAGTTCCCTTTATCTAATTCCAAAAAGTTATCTGTGGTAATTCCTTTCGAAAACAGTTATACGGAAGATCACAATAAGCTATGAGTAGAGACTGCTGAAAAGCGTAATCTGAATCTTCAACAACTATAAGTGATTCTGTTGGGGCAGCTTTGTTGCTGATGCTGAAAGAAGGTTGTAATGTCAATGCATGGGGGTAATATCTGCGTATATGGGGTTAGTGAATGATGAAACTGTGATTGTGGATTTTGCGCAAGGTGTGGCAATAACTGGCATATTGAGGTTTGTGAATATGAATCTGAGGAACTGAATCTACAGATTTCTGTTATTATTATACTTCATTCTCTCATACTCGTTATAGGGCAGTACAGCAACCTTCTTCATTATGGGGACAACCACTTAGATATCAAGGGAGCTATAACGGAGAAGAGTAATGGCAGGAACAAACCCTCCTCCTTTCTGTAGTAACTTCTTTTTATTTTTCAGATTTTTTATGTTGAGGGAGAGTTTTTTAATGATGTTTCTATAACGGCGTAGCTTTACCTTCTGAGGTTTGTTTACAGGAACATTTCCTTTTATAAGATTTAAACAGACTTCACATACACACTGGATGAATTTCTCATCCTCACTAATTAGTTTACGTTTTTCAGAAGGTTTCAGCTTTTTAAATTTTTTTATAAGAGGTAAATACTTTGCAACTAGAGCACTCATTATTCAGGTATGTATACAGTTTCTATCTCATAGGGAAGAATGTTGGTACGGAGCAACACTCTGTGCGTGTTTTTGGGGTGAAGTTCACACATCAAATAACCGTGAGGGATCGAAGTAACCTCTTTATATACTTTTAAGAACTCTTTCCTTTGAAGGGGAAACATTTGAGTTGCCAATACATTAATTTGACTCATGTCTCTTCTCTGTCCAAACCAGGGATGGGGAGTCGGAGTCGGGAGTCGGGAGTCGGGAGTCGGGAGTCGAGCGTTTTCAGGGGTAAGGAGTCGGAGTCGGAGTCGGGAGTCGATTTCCCAAAAAGTTGGGAGTCGGAGTCGGGAGTCGAGTAAAAAAAAACGACTCCTTTCGACTCCCAAAACAATTTTGTATAAACTTTTCACACAAAAATTTGGAAAAACTTAAATTGAATTTTTATTATAAAAGACGTACATTTTTTTTATTTTGACATTTGTTTGTAGCCAATTTAAGTTGTTTATTTTTAACTACCCACAACCAGTAAGTGGTGGTAAGATAATTTAATAAATAATTAATCAGTTTGATAAAAATATAAATAATTAATCAGTTTGATAAACAAATAATTATTTTACGTTTGGCAGGGGTTTGTAGTTTGTGAGCAAATGACCTTGATTATTTTGACTCAGCAAGTGTTACCAGCGATATATATATATATATATATATATATATATATATATATATATATATATATATATATATATATATATATATAATATATATATATATATATATATAATAAATATAATATATATATATATAATATATATATTATAATATATATATATATGGTTCAGCCTCTAGAAGAGCCACAATCCATATCTCAAAAACTACAACAACTACCGGGAAAAGGAATACATTGCTGGAATGCTGGTCCAATTTTAGTGCGGAAAATGAGAAAAATAAAAAAAATAAAAATAAATTAAAAAAAATAAATCTAACTACAATAGCTACAGCGAAAAGAAATACATTTTTGGAATCCTCGTAAAATTTTGGATAGGAAAATGTAAAAAAAAAAAAAAAATAAAAAAAAATTATTGTTAATAATTATAGTAATATGATTAGAGGGCCTATTTAGAGACCTTTTATTGGTTACTTGTTAAAATAAATAGACTTTCTATTAAATTTTTTTTTTTTTTTTTAACTAAAGAATACCCCAAGGGTATACCGCACCGATGGCAGGAGTCGGGGTCTCTCGGCCTTCCGGGGAACTACGGGGTAGGACTAATTCCCCCCCTCCGGGGAGGGTCTCCGGAACCCCCGCTCTTGGCATTTGGGTGTCGCGGGGGTTCCTCCGCCCTCCCTACGGGTATGGAAAACGTCCCCCCCTGTGTTCCCCGTCGGCTCGAGCCCCCTAAAATTGATATATTTTTATATATTAAAAAATAATATATATATATATACTATGTCCCAGCACTCCCCCCCAAAAAAATAGCCAATTTTTATGTTTAATTTTTTTTTTTTTTTTTTTTTTTTTTACATTTTCCGAACCAAAATTTTACAAAGGATTCCAAAAATGTATTTTTTTTTTCTGTATTTTGTAGTTTTCTAGATATGATTTTTTTTTTTTTTTTTTTTTTTTTTTTTTTTTTTTTTTTTTTACAGTTTCCTCGGGTAATTTGTGCCAGGATCCAGCAGATGTATTCCTTTCCGGTAGCTGTTAGTAGTTTTAGATATTGGATTGTGGCTCTTCTAGAGCTGTATATAATATATATTTTTTTTATTTATTTTAGAAAAACAAATATATATATATATATATATATATATAATATATATATATATATATATATATATATATATATATATATATAATATATATATATATATATATATATATATAGATATAATATATATATATATTATATATATAATATATATATATATCAAGTGGGCGATCCAGCAACTTTTTGCTACTCTCTCTCTCTCTCCTCTCTCTCCTCTCTCTCTCTCTCTCATATTATAGATAATATAATATATATTATATATAATATATTATATATATATAATATATATTATATATATATATATAATATATATTATATGAAAAAGTTACTTAACGCCCACACAGACGGAGCTCGGATCAAAAAAAAAATTTTCACAGGTAGCCTCTATATACATAAATAGATGTTTAGGCGAAGATGAAATTTTTTTTTCCGTGACCTTGACCTAACCGTAACCTAAGCCTAATTTCGCCCCTAGAACAAGTTAAAAAAAAAAAAAAAAATCATTTCGACCCT
This sequence comes from Trachelipus rathkii, assembly GCA_015478945.1. NCBI lineage: Eukaryota > Metazoa > Arthropoda > Malacostraca > Isopoda > Trachelipodidae > Trachelipus > Trachelipus rathkii. Next base: position 9,669 of record JABUQX010001691.1, on the reverse strand, counting down.
AGAACATCTTTTTATGTATCATAGATGCTACCTGTAAAATTTTTTTTGATCCGAGCTCCCGTTCCGTGTGGGCGTTAAGTAACTTTGTCCATATATATATTATATATATATATATATACATATATATATATAATATATATATATATATATATATATATATATATATATATGTCAGCCTCTAGAAGAGCCACAATCCATATCTCAAAAACTACAACAGCTACCGGGAAAAGGAATACATTGCTGGAATGCTGGTACAATTTTAGTGCGGAAAATGTAAAAAAAAAAAAATTATTTGTTAATAATTATAGTAATATGAGTAGAAAGCCTATTTAGAGACTTTTTATACGTTACTCGTTAAAATAAATAGACTTTCTAGTAAATTTTGTTGTTTTTTTTTTAACTAAAGAATACCCCAAGGGTAGACCGCACCGATGGCAGGAGTCGGGGTCTCTCGGCCTTCCGGGGAACTACGGGGTTGGACTATTTCCCCCCCTCCGGGGAGGGTCTCCGGAACCCCCGCTCTTTGGTATTTGGGTGTCGCGGGGGTTCCTCCGCCCCTCCCCTACGGGGTATGGAAAACGTCCCCCCTGTGTTCCCCGTCGGCTCGAGCCCCCTAAATTGCCGTGTAATACCTTTACAAATAATATATATACTATGTCCCCCGCCGGCTCGAGCTCCCCCCCAAAAAAAAAGCAATTTTTATGTTTTTTTTATTTTTTTTATTTTGTTTACATTTGCCTAACCAAAATTTTACAAGGATTCCAAAAATGTATTCCTTTCCTTTAGCTATTGTAGTTTTTGAGATATTGGATTGTGGCTCTTTCTAGCAGGCTGGCATTAATATATATACATTAAACCAATTAAATTAATCCAATCTATAACTGTTGGTTCACTGACATCTAAATAGGTTACTACCCTTGAAACTGTTTCGTTATGTAAAAAGAAATACATAATTAAAAGGGCATCAGTGTAATAAACTCTAATATTTGAAAAAAAATATTTGGGAGAAACAGTATACTTCGAGCCACAATGTTTACTAGTACAATAAAAATTAAACTTTTCTCCTACTTTGGTAATTTCACATTCTTTGTGACACTTTCTACAAACCTTTTTATCTAGTATCAAACTAAAATGTTGCAGCATTGCTAACACGATATAATCATTCTCACAAATTTAGAATAAATCCTTCAAATTCATAATTTTCAGAAAAATTGGAACAAAAAATACCGCAACTTCACTAAACACAGTAAAAACAATTTATGACCTTCAAATTTATATATACAGTAGATATTTGAAAGGTTCCAATAATACTCAATGAATAAAGTCCATCTTTATATATATATATATATATATATATATATATATATATATATATATATATATATATATATATATATATATATATATATATATATATATATATATATATGTTTTCCTATGGAATAAATTTAGATTCTCGGTATCTTGGGTATAATCGATACACATATATCGAAAATCGATTTTAAAACTTAAATATCGATAGGTCAGAAAGAAACTTAAGTATACCCATATATATATATATATATATATATATATATATATATATATATATATATATATATAAATATAGTATATATATATTTATATATATATATATTATATATATATATATATATATATATATATTAATAATATATATATATATATATATATATATAGTATAAATGTAGTATAAATATAGTATAAAAACTAAAATTTATACAATCAAACAGGGCAGAAATATGAACTAAAATTACTAAATAATCGATGTTGTGTAGTAGGTAGGTTTTAATTTCAGAGAATTTTAAAATATTAAGTAGATGAAATTACAAATCAGCCATCGCCCCCCACCCCTAAACCACTTCAACACCCCCCATTTTTTCTAGGCCTCTTACCGCCCCCCTCTAGGAATCCAGCGCCAACAAGGGGGCGTTATCGCCCACTTTGAGAAAGACTGATATAGATTATAGGCACTTCTTTGAATACGATTTTAATAATGTAACACGAAATAATGGATATAAACTTTCTCATAAAATATTTCAAACCAATATTTGAAAGAATATCTTCACTTAACGATGTAATTGAAAAGTGGAATATCCTTTCTAATGAAATAGTGAACAGCAACAACATTGATTCAAGAAAAGGTAAGAT
>JABUQX010001690.1:15000-22507 GCA_015478945.1 Trachelipus rathkii | reverse complement strand
TTTCATCGTTGCAATTTATATTCACAGATATATTTCGAAGGTGTGAGAAATTACGGTGACTTTGAAGACTACTTACTCAAGGTCAAAGGTCAAAAGAGGGAAATTTCTGGAGAATCTTCTGAGGCAAGAAAAGTCAGTGGCAAGAATGTTGATTTCAATCTAGGTTCGAAAGGCAAAGGATTCACGAAACGTTCAACATCATCGGAGGATGATATTCGGATGTTCAAATGTGATATTTGTAAATCTATATTTAAGAGGCGAAAGCACTTATGGTCCCATATGCGAATACATAGTAGTACTAAACTATTTAAATGCTTTGAATGTAGTTATGAAACTAATTGGAAAACATCCTTAAAGACACATAATTTAACACATGCCCCAAAGCAAAATAAAGAGAAACGTGCTTCAGAGCAAGATAAAGATCTAGAGTGTTCTGAATGCAATCATAAAAGTAGTTCAAAACGATCCTTAAAATATCATCTCTTGACACATACAAAGATTAAAATATTCAAATGTTTGCAATGTAGCTATGGAAGTAATGATAAAGAAACCTTCAAAAAACATTTATTGCAACACACTGACATAAAACTGTTTAAATGTGCTGAATGCAGTTATTCCTGTAATGTGAAACCAAATTTAAGAAGACATATGCTAAGGCACTCTCAAATAAAATTGTTTAAATGTGCTGAATGCAGTTATTCCTGTAATGTGAAACCAAATTTAAGAAGACATATGCTAAGGCACTCCCAAATAAAATTGTTTAAATGTTCGGAATGTAATTATGAATGTAACTATAAGGATAGTATGAAAGTCCATGTGTTAAGTCATAGCAAAGTTAAAGTAAAATTATTTAAATGTTCTGAATGTGATTTTGAATGTAGTTATAAAGCAAATTTAAAGACACATATGTTAAAACATTTGGAAATAAAATTATTTAAATGCTCTGAGTGCAATTATGAGTGTAACCACAAAGCTTGGATGAAAATCCACGTGTTAAATCATAGTAAAGTAAAGTTGTTTAAATGTTCTGAGTGCAGTTATGGATGTAATGATAAAAGCCGATTAAAAAAGCATGTGTTAAGACACAGTAAAGTGAAGTTGTTTAAATGTTCTGAGTGCAGTTATGGATGTAATGATAAAAAACAATTAAAAAAGCATGTGTTAAGACACAGTTGTGAGTCCCAGAGAATGTATCCAAGAAATGAAGAAGATTATTAATAAACGAACCAGGGTTGGCAAATTGATTTAATCAGTTGATTAAATCAATTGATTTTTTTGATTTTTTGATTTTTATGATTTTTTAGGCAAATTTTTTTTCTAAATTATTAGTTATCACCTGATTAATGATGATAAGTATATTTCATCTATATAATAAGCAAATTCATCAATGTGGTTTCAATTCATTTTTAATAAAGAAATAAATAAAATCAGATTATTCAGATAGTATATATATATATATATATATATATATATATATATATATATATATATATATATATATATATATATATATATATATATATATATATATATATTATATATATATATATATATATATATATATATATATATATATATATATATATATATATATATATTCTTTCTTTCTTTCTTCATCTTCCTTCTATTTTCCCAAGAATGGGAGTAAGGTGCGTAACGAGCATCGGAAAAGAAAAGCAGTAGAAGAACATGACACAAGTCGAAAAATGAAAGCCCAGCCTTACCGCCCCCTCAGTACCATTAATTAGTGAGAACTCATCACATTGGTCAGAAAATCACCCTAAAGCTTCATGGGACAGCGATGGACCCTCACTATGAATCGTCAAAGTAAGGGTTCATCCCTTTGGCCCAGGTAGACCACAACCATACCCCTCACAATCCCCCGCCATTCACTCCTGTTATACACCTTTCTTCCCTCCTCAAACATACATTTCTCTCCTTCAAACATTCGTTTACTGACTCAATCCACTTTTTCTTCGGTCTCCCAGCCGGTCGGTTCCCAACACACTCGCCACTATACATCCGCTTAACCAACCGACTATCATTCATCCTTTCCATATGACCAAACCATCTCAACATACTTTCATTTATTCTCTCATTTACCCCTTTCTTCACACCACACCTCTCTCTAATATGTTCATTCTCATTTTATCAATTCTTCTCACCTAGCACACCCTAAGATTGTCCATCTGAACACTTTGAACTTTAGATCTATCACTTCTTATTCCAGACAGTCTCACTATACAATAACACAGGTATAACAGTACCCTCATGTAAGACCTAGCACATTCAAGACTTAGTCCTTTACGTCATAACTTGATTTGTACCAGCCACCTTCCTGCCATTCACAACTTTCCTACTACACTCTGCATCGTCCGTTCCCTTCTCATGTCCAACATATACCTAAATATTTAAACTCAGACATGTTCCAGCTGCTCACCATCTAACATAACTTCACACGAGGGTGTCCTCACTCACAACCATAACCTCTTATCTACGTTTACTCAAACCCCTCCTTTTACACCTGCCAAATCTCTCTACCAATCCTCTCAAACTTTCTTCAGATTTTCCACACACAGATACAAATCATCCTTATATGGTTGACACCCTCCACTCATCTCCATTCTCCACCATTCTAACACCATTTCCTGCCATCCTCACCTCGAATTCTTTCATAACCCATCCATATACAAATTGAATAACCAAGGAGACATAACACAACCCTGTCTTACTCACTCCGCTATTAATCCTAAACCAATATAATATATATATTAATATATTTATATATTTATATATATATATATATATATATATATATATATATATATATATATATATATATATATATATATATATATATATATATATATATATATATATATATATATATATATATATATATAATTTAAACTAAATAATAATTATATTTACTAAACTTATTATTAATTAGGTAATAATTAGTATTATTTACAAATATCTGAAAATGAAGGATAATAAGAGACTTATTAATTTTAGATTTAAAATCCAAATATATATATATATATATATATATATATATATATATATATATATATATATATATATATATATATATATATATATATATATATATATATATATATATATATATATATATATATATATATATATATATATATATATATATATATATGTATATATATATATATATAGATTATTTAAACTAAATAATAATTGTTTTACTAAAGCTATTATTAGGTAATAATTAGGATTATTCACTAATTTTATCAAAATAATAATTAAAACAGCAATTTGTGCCTAAAAAAATCGAATAAATCAAATAAATCAAAAAAATCATTGATATTTGATTTTTTTGATTTTAAAAAAATCAAAAAAATCACCAACCCTGAAACGAACTAATAGTTGGAAGATTCCTGGGATGGATAAGGTTCAAACCTTCCATCATTAATGAAACCATTAAGAGATGGTTTAAACCACATTGCATTTTATGTACTTTGAATTTATTATTTTTTTTTATTTTCATTTTTTATATTTTTTCATCAAATAATTCTCCTAATATTCTTATGGACAAAGCATTACATATAAAAAGTTTTTCATATGTTGAGGTAAAAGAATGTGAACTACTAATAACAAAGTCACCAGAAGAGTGACGATTTTTATTTTCATATTTTAAAATTGATAGAATTTGTTTTTTTTTTTTTTTTTTTTTTGTCAGTAAAGTAGCTGTACTAATTTTTAAATTTGTTTGTAAATTTATATCCAGCCGCTGAATTCACTAGAAAGTACTATTAAAATATTTAATATATAAATTTAAGATAAAAGAAAAATTGCATGCAATTTCCACTTGTAAGAAAAAAAAAAAAGATATCATTATGTAAATGTATATTGAGAAGATGAGAAGTGAAACCAAGTTCACCACTCGGTCTTTAATACTTCACAAGCAGCATAAACATTTCTTCTTAAACACTTCACAAGCAGTATAAACATGTCTTAAACACTTCACAAGCAGCATAAACATGTGGTCTTAAACACTTCACAAGCAGCATAAACATGTGATCTTAAACACTTTACAAGCAGCATAAACATGTGATCTTAAACACTTTACAAGCAGCATAAACATGTGGTCTTAAACACTTCACAAGCAGCATAAACATGTGGTCTTAAACACTTCACAAGCAGCATAAACATGTGGTCTTAAACACTTCACAAGCAGCATAAACATGTGGTCTTAAACACTTCACAAGCAGCATAAACATGTGATCTTAAACACTTTACAAGCAGCATAAACATGTGGTCTTAAACACTTCACAAGCAGCATAAACATGTTGTCTTAAACACTTCACAAGCAGTATAAACATGTGGTCTTAAACACTTCACAAGCAGCATAAACATGTGGTCTTAAACACTTCACAAGCAGCATAAACATGTGGTCTTAAACACTTCACAAGCAGCATAAACATGTTGTCTTAAACACTTCACAAGCAGTATAAACATGTGGTCTTAAACACTTCACAAGCAACATAAACATGTGGCCTTAAACACTTCACAAGCAGCATAAACATCTTGTCTTAAACACTTGACAACAGTATAAACATGTGGTTTTAAAACTTCACAAGCAGCATAAACATGTGGTCTTAAACACTTCACAAGCAGCATAAACATGTGGTCTTAAACACTTCACAAGCAGCATAAACATGTGATCTTAAACACTTCACAAGCAGCATAAACATGTTGTCTTAAACACTTCACAAGCAGTATAAACATGTGGTCTTAAACACTTCACAAGCAGTATAAACATGTGGTCTTAAACACTTCACAAGCAGCATAAACATGTTGTCTTAAACACTTCACAAGCAGTATAAACATGTGGTTTTAAAACTTCACAAGCAGCATAAACATGTGGTCTTAAACACTTCACAAGCAGCATAAACATGTGGTCTTAAACACTTCACAAGCAGTATAAACATGTGGTCTTAAACACTTCACAAGCAGCATAAACATGTTGTCTTAAACACTTCACAAGCAGTATAAACATGTGGTTTTAAAACTTCACAAGCAGCATAAACATGTGGTCTTAAACACTTCACAAGCAGCATAAACATGGGGTCTTAACCACTTCACAAGCAGCATAAACATGTGGTCTTAAACACTTCACAAGCAGCATAAACATGGGGTCTTAAACACTTCACAAGCAGCATAAACATGTGGTCTTAAACACTTCACAAGCAGTATAAACATGTCTTAAACACTTCACAAGCAGCATAAACATGTGGTCTTAAACACTTCACAAGCAGTATAAACATGTCTTAAACACTTCACAAGCAGCATAAACATGTGGTCTTAAACACTTCACAAGCAACATAAACATGTGGCCTTAAACACTTCACAAGCAGCATAAACATCTTGTCTTAAACACTTGACAAACTGCATCAACATGTACACCGTCACACTTTCTAATATTGACATGTACATTTCATGCATTGACCAATTAAAGAGAAGAAATTCTTATTGTTAGAATAATGGTGAGTAATTCGATTGAGTGTGCGATATTGGCATTTATAAATATTTAGAAAATCACAATTTATTAAAATTATTATGTTGTTATTTATGCTTAATTCAGTTCATTATCAAAGAGTTTCTTAAGTCTAAAATTTATTTAATTTAAGGGACAAAGAAGTGGTATTTCCTCTGTACCATTTGATATTTTATCATGGTTACTCACGATATCAACATTTATACCTATTTTTATTAAATCTATTATCAATTTTGTTAATTTTCTTTTTTTTATATATATATATATTTTATTTCTAATTTAAATAAGTATTTTTATTTAAATAAATATGAAAATGTATCTATGGATTCATTCTTACTGGCATGTATTCACTAACTAAGTTGCAAATATTTCGAGTTTAATTATTATTATTATTATTTTACTCTAATAAAATTTTATCATGCAAATTTTAATTTAAAATCAATTTAACTAATGTACAAAAGAAGCAGAAAGAAATAGTTTTAAGTCTCGTGTATTAGAAAGTAACCTTAAGAATTCCACAGTTAGGAAATGGCTTTCAAACCCTATGCAAATAAATGTTTGATTTTATTTGTGATTAAAGCTCTAACTTTGTGCAACTGTTATTAACAGATTGTCAATACCAGACTTGAGTTGACATGAGTCAGGAGCATCATGACTAAAGACATGAGAGTGAGGCCGGGCTGGGAAGAGAGAAACTTTGGGGCTAAAATTCACATGACGTAAGAGGTGTATGAGAATGGTGGTGGAAATCGAACTGAGTTGAAAAAAAAACTTGGAAATCAAAGATATAGTTATAATGTAAACATTATAATTAGAAGATTAAAGTTAATTTTTAAGACTTTATAAAGAAAGTTTTTGATTAAACGGCATCAAATTGAAGGTTTAAGAGCTAATTGGCGGAAGAATCATTTAAAAATATTGGTCATATTTTGTAAGCCCACACTTTTTTTATTACAATTATTTAATGCCGACTGCCTTTAGTGCCTCGTGTAATAAACTGGGTGATGTAATTATTGAGAATGGCTGTAACAGGTACTATATAGTTGGGTTTAATTTTCTTTACAATTGAAAGGTTTCTCTTTAGGGGAAGTAAAAGAAAAAATAAAGTACACGAGACTCGTGATTCAAGAATGAAGTTAAACTGTTGAAGGATGTTGGAAAAGCGGTATTTATACTTTGAGTGGTAGGTGTTTTGTTGATCGTTATGTTAAACAAGATTGATTATACTTACAAAGATTCCTAGTTTGAGAAACGAAGGCCGATATTTGTTAAAAGTTGTCATAAAAACTTGGGATTTTAAAGTTAATCCTAGAAATAAAAAGAGATTTTATTGTTATCCGCCGACTTGAATGGATGTACAAGTTGTGTAACAAAGCGTTTGTGAGGGGATATTTCCGAGGGATTCTAGGAGAGCAATAATAGTACTCTTATGTAAGAGTAATCGGAATTAGTTAATTGGGTGTTGCAAGGAAGATATATATTGGTGGTTTGGTCGAAAGGGTACGTCGAGTGACTGAGGGACTAATTGGGGAAGAACATGGTGCATTTAAAAGTGGTAGAGGATGTGTGGATCAAATTTTTACGTTAAAACAAATGATTGAGAAAATGAGAGAGAGGAAGAATAAATTGCAACAGGCGTATAATAGGATTAATAAGAAGCTTTATGGCAGGTGTTAGTGATATATGGTGTTGGTTGTAGGCTTCTGAATGGAATCAAAAGTGATGATAGAGAAGCGTGTGTAAGAATAAATGGAGTCGAAAGTGTTAGGTTTAATATTAATAGCGGAGTGAGGCAGGGATATGTTATGTCTCCATGGTTATTCAATTTGTATATGGATATGTTGAATAATTAGATGTAGTGGTGGCAGAGGAATATATTAGAATGATGTATCTATGCTGATGAGTTAGTTTCGTGTGGAGAATCTAAAGACAGTTTGAGGGGTTTGGTAGGATGTGTAAAAGGAAGGGTTTGAA
>JABUQX010001690.1:0-10000 GCA_015478945.1 Trachelipus rathkii | reverse complement strand
TCTGAAACTTTTGAAGTTATGACAGATGCTAGCGTTGAAGACTTATTGGAGGGAATTAAATTTAGCATTTCATCATGTTTTGAGGACATAGTTAAAGGTAAGATTAAAAAAGACAAAGAAAAATGTAAATCGACAATATCTTCGTTAGTGAGCCAAAATGTTGAAGGAGGTATAGAATAGTAATGAAGAAATATTTGGCATAATCTCATTTCAATAATTTATATATATATTGGCCTATATATATATATCTCTCTGCTCCACCCTCTTCTATTGAGAGTGAAAGGCAGTTTAGTAGTAGAGGACAAATATATTCTTCAAGACGAAATTGAATTGCACCAGACACTGGAGAAAAGATTGTTTCTGCATCATAATTTAAAAACTCTAAATTTAAAGTACTAGCATTTTGTATGTTTGTTCATGTTCTCACATATTAAAATTTTTAAAATCGATGTTCTGAAGATACCTACTGTATATAAAAATTACATAAAATATTAAGGTGAAATATAATGAACATGAATGATTAATCATATTAATTTTCCCACGATCATTAATAATTAATTAATTATATTATTATTATTATTTTATTATTATTATTATTATTATTATTATTATTATTATTATTATTATTATTATTATTATTATTATTATTATTATTATTATTATTATTATTATTATTATTATTATTATATAGAAATTGGAAACAAAACCAATATGTTAATGGATAACAGGAAAACTTTCTATGTATTAATGTGGTTCTTAATGTCAAGAAACCAGTCTTCATCTTTTATCATTAGTAAGCTGCCTCTTATTACAGCTAAGTATATTGATAAGTTATTATTTAATAAGTAGTATTTTATAACAAACAGGAGAATTACAGATTCTATTTTGTAAGTTTATCAGATGGGCTTGGTTAAAAAGAAGGATTTAAAAAATATTTTCCAAGATTACTAAAAATAAAAAGTACAATATAAATTAAATTACGATAATTTGCAAATCTATAGTTTAATAAGTTATAATGCCTTAGTATTCATTTATAAATGATAATTAATAAAATTATTATTACAAAAAATTATAAATAAATTATATAAATTATATAAATTGTATAAGTTATTATAATTACAAAATTATAATTAACGATTGATAATAACTAAAGAGTAATACACAACGAGTGCAAGTACAAGAGATGTTTATAACGTAATATATTCTTTTTTTTTTTTGTACCACTCTATTACATATAAAGTAATTATGTATTTAAAATAAAGATGATAAAATATCGTAAGATATTTTGTTATGGTTTAAACCAAATTAGATGTAATTACAAAGATATCCTATGAGATTGTTAAGATCAAATAACATTGAGATAAGATGTTCTTAAAATAAGATTTCAACAAGAGATTCTTGAAATAACATTAGGAGCCAGACTTCATTCGAGATACGAGTTCATAAAGTCATGATGATAAGGATTCAAGAAACATAAGCCAAGAGTCCAAAGCCATTCGAGATACGAGTTCATAAAGTCATGATGATAAGGATTCAAGAAACATAAGCCAAGTATCCAAAGACATTCGAGATACGAGTTCATAAAGTCATGATGATAAGGATTCAAGAAACATAAGCCAAGTGTCCAAAGCCATTCGAGATACGAGTTCATAAAGTCATGGGATGATAAGAATTCAAGAAACATAAGCCAAGTGTCCAAAGCAATTCGAGATACGAGTTCATAAAGTTATGATGATAAGGATTCAAGAAACATAAGCCAAGTGTCCAAAGCCATTCGAGATACGAGTTCATAAAGTCATGATGATAAGAATTCAAGAAACATAAGCCAAGAGTCCAAAGCCATTCGAGATACGAGTTCATAAAGTCATGATGATAAGGATTCAAGAAACATAAGCCAAGAGTCCAAAGCCATTCGAGATACGAGTTCATAAAGTCATGATGATAGGGATTCAAGAAACATAAGCCAAGAGTCCAAAGCCATTCGAGATACGAGTTCATAAAGTCATGATGATAAGGATTCAAGAAACATAAGCCAAGAGTCCAAAGCCATTCGAGATACGAGTTCATAAAGTCATGATGATAGGGATTCAAGAAACATAAGCCAAGAGTCCAAAGCCATTCGAGATACGAGTTCATAAAGTCATGATGATAAGGATTCAAGAAACATAAGCCAAGAGTCCAAAGACATTCGAGATACGAGTTCATAAGGTCATGATGATAAGGATTCAAGAAAATTCGAGATACGAGTTCATAAAGTCATGATGATAAGGATTCAAGAAACATAAGCCAAGAGTCCAAAGCTATTCGAGATACGAGTTCATAAAGTCATGATGATAAGGATTCAAGAAACATAAGCCAAGAGTCCAAAGCCAAGAGCCACTCAACCGGCTCGATCATATAAGATTATATCAAAAAGGGAAAAGCTTTTTAATTAAGATACGTTTTTTTTAATTATAAAAAAATCTTTGTTCTGAAAAGAATAGCAAGAAAATTAGTAAAGAAAATAATTAAACATGTAAGTCAAGGAATGACTAAAAGAAACTACATGAAAAGTTTACGGAAAAACTAAATTAAATCTTCAGGAATTAAAGTAGAAGAACTATCGACTTTAAATCGATCTCAAAGGAGAGCATGTAACAAGGTTGTTACGAGTCGACAACAACGACACTGAAACAAGATGGACCCCTAGGAGGCTCCTAAGGAATCCTTACAACTAAACAAATAAACACAAAGGATTACGTGAAATAAAACTGGACGGGATCCTTAGGATTCTACTATAATCTCACCTAATATAACAAACGACCTCAATAAGACAGAGCCGATGGGTGAACCCCTACAATGTATTTACTCATTTAAATAAAGAATGAAGTAAGCACAATATAATTCTTCCTTATTATAAAATTGTTAAATTTATTAAAATTAGAGAAATTTTTAAAATATACTTTTTAAATTAATCGTATATCGTCATCGTCAAAATTTACTATAATCGTCATCGTCATCAATTCTTAATCGTCCCATCACTAATATATATATATATAATATATTGTTGAGGAGAGAAAACATATTTATATATATATATATATATATATATATATATATATATATATATATATATATATATATATATATATATATATATATATATATATATATATATTTTGTTGAGTCTGGGGCAGGAGGCTGCTAGCCCCACTGATGACTCCTAAGCAGCCTCTGGGAAGAAACGCCACTTTATCGTGACAACGCTTCATCTCTTCAACATCAAACATCCCTCTATTGAAGGTGGTTCTCAAGACTCCCACTTACCCCTTCAAATTGGTGACCCTGGCAGAGTGACATGTTCCAATGGAGTGGCACAACGAACATCAGCAAGCAATATTAAATCAAGTTTCCTACTGGGCGCTACCTGTCTGGTCATCCCAGCCTCCTGTACCGTGCTTCACTGCGGTGGTGAGGACCAACTGCACGTAAGAGTACAGAGCAGTCGAAGCCTTCTCAGTGACTTTAATGTGTGCACACCTGGTTCTCACCTGACTGCTGCTCGCTCTACAATCGACGTCTCCTTCCAGGTCCGGAGAGCGGAGTGTGCTTGCGGCATTGTCACTGGGGAGAGTTCTGTGGCGTCTGGGGCAGGAGGCTGCTAGCCCCACTGATGACTCCTAAGCAGCCTCCGGGAAGAAACGCCACTTTATCGTGACAACGCTTCATCTCTTCAACATCAAACATCCCTCTATTGAAGGTGGTTCTCAAGACTCTCACTTACCCTTCAATATATATATATATATATATATATATATATATATATATATATATATATATATATATATATATATATATATATATATATATATATATATATATATATATATATATATAAAAATATATATATATATATATATATATATATATATATATATATATATATATATATATATATATATATATATATATATATATATATATATATACTTATATATATATATATATATATATATATATATATATATATATATATATTGAAGTTCTGATGGTAGTTGTTGTCAGAAACTTCTTGCAGAAGGTTAACAATCAGGTTTCATAAACAAGGGAGCAAGTTGGAGTATATATTTGAGGTGCTTACAGAATGAAAGTTAAAGCAAGCTGAGCCTGAAACCCCAGTGTCCACGTTATAAAGGTCAAAAAACACGGCTTTAATAAGCCTAATTGCAATTGTTAAGCGAGAAAATGCAGAGCGCTATGTAAAAAACGTTTAGCGTAAGGAAAAATGGCGCTTGAGGTAACGATGCGTAGTGTTGCCATTTTTGATAGTTTTTTTTTACAGTTTTCAAATTACAGATGAATTTTAGTTTAATAATTAATGTTGCGCGCTGTTATTGGTCAAATGACCTGACCTCATCACCACAGGTACTCCCCCGCAGTGCTAAAGGCACGATACTATTCCAAAAAGCGCGCCGGCCATCGAATGTGCCTACCCCTGCTCGATAGTCTAGTAGGAGCCTGGGATGGAGTCTGGACAGGATTTCCAGATTGTGAGCGGGTGATCGGGAGAGTCGAAACATCTGCATGTGTCGTAAGAGTAGCCCGAGGTGGAGCTGGAGGTAAAGAATTCTGAGCCGGAGTGGTGGGAGGCAAGGATGACGATGACCGTGCGGGTGGAGTCTGAGCCGGTCGTATTGGTGCTGTTGGCTGAGGAGAAGGAGGAGGAGGAGGAAAGAGGATCAGGAAAAGGGAGAGGAGGAGGAGGAGGAGGAGAAGAAGGAGGAAGAGATGCAGGAGGAGAGATAGGAACGTTAAAAGAACGAGTTGAAGGAGGAGAAATTGAAACAAAAGGTAAAGCGTCAGGGTCGAGAACAGGAAGAGGATTCGCCTCGAAGAAAGCAGGCTTAAGGCGGTCGATTGAAACGACTTCTGTACGTGTGGGACGCTGTATCGTGAAGAATTTCTCCTTCCTAAGTATCACTGGAAAAGGTCTATCGTACTTAGGTTGGAGAGCGGTGCTGTAAGATTCATGTCGAACAAAGACATTAGTGCAGGAAGAAAGGTCCTTAGGGATATAGGAATGCACCTTGTGTGGACGAGGAGTTAGTCTCCACGACGAAGCACAGCGCCTCAAGCGGGTAAGATAAGCAAGCGGGTCGGCTGTAGAAGGAGGAGAGGACTGTGAGAAGAAGTCACCGGGAAGAAGAAGAGGAGAACCATACACCAATTCAGCAGCCGAACAGTGCAGATCCTCTTTAAAAGCGGAGCGAATACCAAGCATTACGAAAGGGAGAGCGACAGTCCAATTTTTCGGATTGGGCTGAGCTAGAAGAGAATCCTTTAGCTGACGGTGGAAACGTTCAACAGGGCCATTCCCTTGTGGGTGGAAAGAAGTCGTATGAATCTTCTCTGAACCAAGAAGATTCATCAAATCTCTCCATAAGAAGGATTCGAAAGGTCTACCTTGGTCCGTTGTGACAGAAAGCGGTACGAAAAAGCGCGTAATCCAATGAGCTAAGAAAGCTTTAGCTATGGATTCCGCGTTGGCAACAGAGAGAGGGATAGCCTCGATCCAACGTGTGAACCGATCTATACACGTAAGAATGTACTTCTTACCGTGGAAGGGAGGCAGAGGTCCAACGATGTCGATGTGGACACGTTCAAAGCGAGCACCAGGGGGTAAGAAGGTGCCTAGAGGGGACTTGGTGTGACGGTGGACCTTAGAACGCTGGCAGGGAAGACAAGTGCGACACCAAGTTGCTACGTCGGCATTCAGATCAGGCCACACAAAACGGGCAGCAACCAGTTTGCGTGAAGCCTCAATGCCAGGGTGGGAAAGCGAGTGAAAATTGAGGAAGACAGCCTTACGGAACGATGCAGGTACAAAAGGGCGAGGAGAACCTTGAGAGACATCGTACGAAGTCTCTTCTATCGTAGGGTTGCCACTCCAGCTTGAGAGAAGAGTTGTGGAAGTGATCTTCAGTAGTCTGGCACGTTGCCATAGCGTCGTAGTCGATGTTAGGTAAGGCTGAAATCGTGTCGGTTTCAATGCGGGAGAGAGCGTCAGCAGTGAAATTGTCGACACCTGAAATATGTCTGACATCAGTGGTGAACTGTGAGACATACTCAAGGTGACGAGCTTCTCGAGGTGAGTGCCGTTCGTTTCTGGAGACCAAGCGAAGGTAAGTGGTTTGTGATCAGTATGTGGAACTCACGACCCTCCAGAAAGTAGCGGAAATGACGGACGGCGAGATACATCGCAAGTAACTCCCTCCCGAAAGCACTGTAGCGAGTCTCAGGAGGTTGCAACTTGCGAGAGAAAAAGGCGAGAGGAGACCACATTCCGTTCAGGTGCTGCTGAAGAACACCTCCGACAGCAAAATCGGAGGCATCTACCTGAACTTTGGTCGGAGCTGAGTCCTGTGGGTGGACTAAGAGTGTAGCAGAAGCGAGTGCTTCTTTTGAAGCTTCAAAAGCAGCAGTAGTTTCGTCAGACCACTTTTGTAGAACTGCCTTCGGTGCTTGGGGCGGTGAGGGGTCGAAGAATATCAGCGCCCGATTTGAGAAAACGACGATAGAAGTTAAGCATGCCGAGGTACTGACGAAGCTGCTTCTGAGAGACAGGCCTAGGGAAGGTGCGAATAGCCTCCACACGCTCTGCAAGTGGACAGATACCATCAGCGGAGACAGTATGCCCTAGAAAGGTAAGAGAAGGGACACCAAAAACACACTTTGCCGGGTTGAGACGCATGCCACATTCGTCCAATCTGGCAAAAACGGCACGTAGATGTTGCTCATGCTCGGCAGGAGAAGAGGAAACTATAAGGAGGTCATCCAGAAAAGCAAAGGCGAAGGGGAGACCTCTAAGAACGTCATCAAGAAGCGTTGGAAAGTCTGAGCTGCGCCCCGCAAACCAAACGGCATTCTGGTATACTCAAAGAGGCCAAAAGGGGTGATGATGGCCGTCTTTGGTATGTCCTCTACTGCTACTGGGATCTGGTGGTACGCCCTGACAAGATCCAATTTTGAAAAGATGGTCTTACCGGCCAGATTCGAGGTGAAAGACTGGATGTGCGGGACCGGGTAGCGATCTGGTATCGTACAAGCGTTCAGAGCCCTAAAATCTCCCACAGGCCTCCAATCAGAAGCACCTTTAGGCACCATGTGGAGGGGGGAGGACCATGAACTCTTGGAAGGGCGGACGATACCAAGTTCGAGCATGTGCTTGAACTCCGCCTTGGCTGCCTTGAACTTATCAGGGGGCAGACGCCGAGCACGAGCGAAGGTGGGAGAGCCCGTAGTCTCTATATGGTGGCGTACAGAATGTTGAACAGGAGAGGAAGAAGAACAGGGGTTCAACAGCGCCGGAAAATCCTTCTGCAGGATGGTGAAGAAGGGAGAGGTACCAGAAGAAGGAGCAACCGCAGAGATGCCTCTAAGAGCAGAAGAAACTACGGTACCTGCAGAAGTCAGAGACGTACAACCGTCAACCAATCTCCTGTTTCTTAGATCGACCATAAGGTCGAAATGAGACAGGAAATCAGCCCCCAAAATGGGTTGGGTCATGTCAGCAACCACGAATACCCAGGGGAATTGACGGCGGAGAGAAAGATCTAAGGTGCACAAGCGCTCACCATAGACGGGGATGGTACTACCATTTGCTGCGTAAAGAGCCCGGTCAGGAAGAGACAGCGGACTTTTGGGTAGTATCTCTAGGGAATAAAGAATAAGACGCTCCGGTGTCATGTCGATAAGGAAGAACAGGTTGGCAGAACATCCTTAGCCGAAGAAGGCGGAGAGGAAGAACAAACGGAGGGGTGGTCAGCTCGATCCACCGCCTTTGTGGACAGCTGGCTAGGGGGTTTCCCGAAAAAGTGCATGGTTTATTGCACTTATTCGCCTTCAGGCCAAACCGGTGGTGGTAAAATCCGTTAGGATATTGCGTAGGGCCTGGGGTGGGAGAACGGTCAGAGAAGCGACGACCTGAAGAGGAGCGGTTGCGGGAACGAGAGTCCCTCTGAGACCGAAGCATGGCAGAGATGGACATCAGCTCCGCCTTGATGTCTGCCATGCCATGTTCCAGAGTCGAAAGACGGGCCTCTATACTCGAAAAACGGGAGGAACAGGGGTCGTGAGAGGCGCTGGAGATGGACCAGGGGTACGAGGGATGGGGTGGGTACACCGGGTAAGAAGAAGCAGTGGAAGAGGAAACAGAAGAAACCACAGGGGTGGGGGAAGAAAAAGTATAGGGAGAAGAAAGCGAAGAAGACGGGGGAGGCAAAGAGGCAGAAGGAAGGGGAAATGCCTGAGCTGCAGGAGAAGGGAAGACAGTCACAGGGGCAGAAATAGCAGGGGCATTGGAGTTGAAGCGGCGCAGGAGACCATCTGCCCTCTCTGCAACCTCCTGAAGAGAAAGCTTCGGGTCCATAGACGCGAGAAAATATTGAACGTCATGTGGAAGTTTCTGCACAAAAAGTGTGCGGATGAAACCTGATTCCTGGGGGGTGGGAGGACCGCTTAACAATGACAGCATCTGCACCAGGAGATCAGAAGGCTTCTGATCTCCTAGCGAGGTGCCACGTAGCAACTCCTCATACTTTGCTTCCTGAGTAGGAGCCATGCGGGAGACCAAAAGATCTCGAAGAGCAGTGTACGGAGTGTCAGAAGAAGACAAGGCGGGAATTGAATCTCTGATACGGAGAGAGACGTCTTCGGGGAGAAAAGACAAGACGATACCATATCTTGTCTGTTCATCGCCGACGGTACGCAAAATACCGTCAACGATAGAAAACCACAGCTCAGGGTGGTGCGAATAGAAGGGGGAAGACGAACATGCGTGGGAGTAGGGGAGGGAGTGGAATCCGTCTCAACCATGACGAGTGCAGAAGAATGAAGCAAGAGAAAAGAAATTGTGAAGAAAGAAGAAGGTAAGAATTAGGAGAGGGAAGAAGGAAGGAAGAAGGCAAAACCACAGCACAATACGATTATTGCGGGGATTTTTGAGTCCTTGTACGGAATTGAAGACAATGTGTCTATTTTTGAGCCCCACGCAGTGGCTATACTGTAGCACACAGCGGCTATACCGTACCACGCAGCGGCTATACCGTACCACGCAGCGGCTATACCGTACCACACAGCGGCTATACCGTACCACGCTATATATATATATATATATATATATATATATATATATATATATATATATATATATATATATATATATATATATATATATATATATATATATATATATATGTAAATTATTAATTATTTTATATGTAGAAACATATAAAAATATTAAAAAGAAAACAATATTAAATAATAATAATAATAATAATAATAATAATAATAATAATAATAATAATAATAATAATAATAATAATAATAATAATAATAATAATAATAATAATAATAATAATAATAATAATCACAAAAAAAAGGAAATTATAATAATAATAAA
Organism: Trachelipus rathkii; assembly: GCA_015478945.1. Taxonomy (NCBI): domain Eukaryota; kingdom Metazoa; phylum Arthropoda; class Malacostraca; order Isopoda; family Trachelipodidae; genus Trachelipus; species Trachelipus rathkii. Next base: position 561 of record JABUQX010001690.1, on the reverse strand, counting down.
ATTAGAGCTCTGTCCTTTAACAGTAGAACAGAGGATTAGCTGTGGACGCCGAGGTTCTAACAGACACGAAAAGCTTGAGATGCTGAAGATTCTGTAGAGGCTTGAGATTCTGGGAAGGCTGGGGTGTTGGGGGCCTACTTCTACAGGTAGGCTCTTGCTCACTCCAGGAAGTTACCAATGAAGTTCTGATGGTGGTTGCTGTCAGAAACTTCTTGCAGAAGGTTAACAATCAGGTTTCATAAACAAGGGAGCAAGTTGGAGTATATATTTGAGGTGCTTACAGAATGAAAGTTAAAGCAAGCTGAGTCTGAAACCCCAGTGTCCACGTTATAAAGGTCAAAAAACACGGCTTTAATAAGCCTAATTGCAATTGTTAAGCGAGAAAATGCAGAGCGCTATGTAAAAAACGTTTAGCGTAAGGAAAAATGGCGCTTGAGGTAACGATGCGTAGTGTTGCCATTTTCGATAGTTTTTTTTACAGTTTTCAAATTACAGATGAATTTCATTTTAATAATTAATGTTGCGCGCTGTTATTGGTCAAATGACCTGACCTCATCACCA
>JABUQX010001689.1:45000-74109 GCA_015478945.1 Trachelipus rathkii | reverse complement strand
AATATTTAAACTCAGAGCACTTGTCCACTGCTTCATCATCTACATAAACTTCCACTGAGACTGTTCCTCACTCAACACCATACCTTGATCTTATCTACGTTTACTTTCAACCCCTCCTTTTACTACCCTGCCAAATCTCTCTTACCAATCCTTCTTCAAACTATCTTCAGATTCGCCACACAAAACCAAATCATCCGCATATAATAGGTAGGGCACCCTCCACTCCTCTCCATCTCCATCATTCTAACACCATTTCCTGCCATCCCCACCTCGATTTATGAGTATATGATATTATATATATATATATATAATTATATATATTATATATATATAATATATATATATATATTATATATATATATATATATATATATATATATATATATATATATATATATATATATATATATATATATATATAATATATATTGCAGATATCAGCATATTCGATACACCCACACCACATAATTTCCAGGATCTGCATCCACATATACAATGTTCCAAAGACCCGGAATCACGAGAAATATGCGCTTTTAAAATGGTTTACCTGCAATCTATTAAATAACTTGAAAGGCTTATCTGAGAAATACGAAAAAAAAAAGGTTTTCACTACAAGTTGAATTGTCATTGCTAATCATTTAAATCACTCAATTTCTATCCAACATTATCTAAGAAATAATTGTTTATTTGGCTATTTATATTATTTGTTATATTTAAAAGAATATGTGTTTTCATACTTTTAAAATTGTTTACCTGATATAAAGCTTAATAATTAAGTAATTATGTTTAGTGCATTTAAGAATCAGATCTTTCCTATCTTGGTAGCCACAAGGGAATGATCATTATTGCAATGGTAAATAATAACCTATAAAGGTACTGCCTAATTATTTTTATTTATTAAATTCGAATTTGATAATTTTCTCTGGAATACAAAATATATAAAACAATTAAATGTGTCAGGAATTTTTTTTTTTTTTTTTTTTGAAGTTTTTTTTTCCTAATCAACACCGACGACATCAATCCACTTTTAAAGACCTGGGTTTTGTATGCTGACTAATCCAATCTTGGTTTCACATTCACTTGTATAAAAAACCTCCACAAAATAGAAAATTAAATATATTACGCACACTCTCCCAAAACAAATTCGGCAACAAGACAGCTACTCTCACCTCAACAGTTTATAAAATCCACTCTAAACTATATACCCTTAGCATGGTGTTCTTCTATAGTCAACTCAAACGAAACACGCCATACCTTAGCTCTTTGAATCATAACCGGATGTACTAACCCACCCCAATTCAGTTCCTACATGAAGAAACTAGTTCCTCCACTAAAAGATCACCTAGACATACTAGGCACACAATTTCATTCCAACACGTTAAACCCTACAAAACCGAAACCCTGTCACAACAATTTTAAAAATAACACAAGACATCATCTAAAATTCCCGTCACCACTAACTAGCAATCTATTACAGCATCATTTTCAAAACCATTCTCCCTCTACTATCACCGAACAAACATTCAGGTATTTTAACAATCACCTCAAAAAATTACCTTGACAACCATCAACTAATCCATCTTCATACACACACACATACACATCGTCTCACATATCCAACACCCCATACAAAAGCCCTTGCAAACCCAACTACAATGCATAGATACAACATAAACTTAAAATTAATCATATTGATCATACAAGCACAGATACAACTTAAGCATCTCCACAACCACATCCTTGATGCTCTCTCAAACCAGACACAACAAAGATGCATCGTCTTCGCCCCACAAGGTACACAATTTCAAATCGTCTTTAAGAGACCTATGGGTTTGGACCTCAGACGTGGTGGTAAAAAATAAAAAATAATTTGAGCAGCCAGATCTGGAGTTGAAGCAAATAAAATTTTTAATAAAAAATATTTTTCGTATTTGCAATTGTCAGTGAAATTAAAAAGGTCTGGAGCTGGAGTCAAATAATTTTTAAATGATGGGTCCGGATCAAGACCCGGTAAAAAAATTACCTTCTCTGCAGTCCTGTTTTAATCTTTGACCTAAGAAACCTTTACAACTATTGCAATAAAATACCTTTAATTCCTTGTAGTAATCTCTCAAGAACCACAAAGGAAATTCTGACGCGTGGCAAGTTGACGTGCAGAAATCTCTTTTGAATCAGAATGGAATCTCCATCAGGTTCTTCCTCTCTTTTTCTTCCTCGTAATGAAGAAACTGCTTTTGTCTGCACATATTTCTGTCGGACAGATAATTAACAATCACTACTACTACTACTACTAATAATAATAATAATAATAATAATTGTTATGAACTTCAGTACATTATAGTTAGGGTTTAAAACAACCAGTAATTAATTGATTAAAAAAAAAAATATTTTTAAATCAGTTACAAAATATATTTAACCGAATAATTGTTTCTTTAGTCCAAAGCTAAAGAAAAAAGATAAACCCAAGTAAATGAAATGTTTTTGAAAGTAAAGAAATGCATCCCCAAGGCTCTTGGAGTGGTTGGATCTACAGACATTACCAGATGCTCAATGAAACACTCTGTTAAACTTAAGGATACTCTTCGACCCATTGCAATAGATCTTAAAAGTTTGTATATGGAGGAGGCAAATTTACTATTTATTTATTAGTAATTCAGTTTTCACTGTCAAAACTAAAGAGTATGACCAATTTTCTTGCCATTCAATTATGTCAGTGTTTTGGAACGATATTCTTCAAGTAAGCAAAATGAAGCTGTTACTCTTACATTCTATCCCAATAGCCCAGTTAAAGAGTTGTAGTACGACACAACAACCAAAAGAAGCTTTGACATACTCAGTGTTGTAAAAGGCTTCCAAAGACATGATCCTCCATACAAAGTAAATTTTAATTCAACATTTACCAATTAAGTCACAGCGATAAATTTAATCTATTTATATTGTATTTAGCAAACCAATATACAATTTATTTTATAAAACTAACATTAGCTTTGATTAGTGAAGCACAAAGTCTCTAGTCTTCCTAATTTCTTAACTATCGTATAAGCTATATATAATAATGAAAACGAAAAACAATCAATTCTATACATTTCTCTTCTCTTGCTTCTACATAAATCACCCAGAACTGTTCCTAGTTTTCCTACTACTTCAAAAGCAAGAATTAAAAATGTGTTGAGCAAAGCTTTGAAACAGAATCTCATCAATCAGAGGATGAAGAAATGATTGCTAGTTTGTCATTTGAAGGCAGTGAAACCGAATTTGAACGATCAAGCAGAAAATAAGGAAAAATTATTATTAAAAGAATATAGGAGTTGCTTGGAGAGTCTAAATTCAAAATTCAAAACAAATGTCAACATCATGAATACTAAAATGGTTCGATGTTAATGGACCAAGAAGTGAAAACATCGAAAAACTATGCAAACATTAAAAGCAACCAGTGTTGAGGAAGAGAGAAGTTTCTGGGTAGCGGGCTTAATCAAAACCATACTAAAATAGTCTTTCTTAAAAATCAGTAGTCAATGTATTTTATTGTTAGATTATTTTAAAATTAAAGATCAAGTTTTCAAAATGATTTAATTATTTATGAATAGAATTCAAGAAAAATGTTAACTATATGAAGCTGTAAATGAAAGGCAAATCAAAACACTAAAGAACTTTTGTGAACTAATTTTTAGTTAAGGAATGTTTTATTTCTCATATTGAAAAAATATTGCGAAGAAAGATTTTATTTCCTTTGCCATATAAAATTACAATCTTTGTAAATGATTGTTAATCTGTTAATATCAAGTTAAAAATCGGTTTTAGGTATAACAGCTATTTCAAATTACAAGTAGAAAAAAAAAAACAGACCAAAGTAGATATATAAGAATAATACTCCTTTAAATCCTTTGCACTGTAACTATCACGGAGAACCTTCTTATATTTGGATGTTGAAATGTGAACAAGACATTTCTTCTCACCTGACTCACTCTCTTCCTCTACTTTTCCAAACTCTGAATTTATTGCCTTAGAAACCAAAGGCTTTTGGTCTAAATTTAAACTTGATTTTGACCCTTCCTTTATTGAGGTTTCATGTAATTCTGAGGTTTCTTCGATGTCAGCAAAGGCCTTGAAAGAAACAATAAATACATCTAGTTTATTGACTCAAAGGTCTAAAATGATTTTTTCTTAAACTTATCAATGGTTATCTTTTTTTAGGAGAAAATATAATAATAAAAAAATACAAATCAGAGAAAACAATTATGAAATTTTTCCAATTAACAGAAGAATAAGTCACCTAAGGATAAAACAATAGAACCTCAGAAGAAATAACTCAATTTGTGCATATCAAGATTCAATAAGACAATACAGATCATCCCTGATCACACAGATACACACTTCTGTTAATTCATTATTGATCAACCAACTAAATCAAATCTCAAAATCAAAGGCAACTGGAAATCATAGAAATTCCATTAATCCATAAAATGTAAACAATTACCCTCTGGGTTATCAACCAACCATTAACCCTGTGAAATTAATTCCACATAGGACTATTTTAAAATGAAATATTGTTAAATAAAGGTCAAACAAGGCTAATAATATTCCAGATCATTCACTATTGTCTTAGTTCAGATAATATATAGAGTTAAACATCTACAACAATTCTGATGTTATGAGGTTGAAAAGTGTTAATATTGTCAGTGAGAAGAAATTATACATTATTTATAGTAGTTTCAAAATAAATGTCTAATTGAGCGATTTATTAAACTCAAATATAACACAAGTTTCAAGGGGTCTTGTATTATTTGGATGCAAAGAGATTCCTACCAGAGAATTAGGATACTTCTAAATACTTTGGCAAGTATGTCATTTGGGATACTAAAAAGATTTTTAGATTATTTAGTAAAATAACATAAAAAGTTAAACATAAAAATGGGAGATAGAGTGATAGATGAGTAATTTTTTCATTCTAAAAAATAAATAATTTCCTGAAAGATTATATTATGTAAAAGTTACAAATCTACACCTATGTTATTAAAAGGAAATATATATATATATATATATATATATATATATATATATATTATATATATTATATAGTATACTTTATATTTGTTATGTAGTTAGTGTGTATTGTATATAATATAGATATATATATATATTATTATATATAATATATATATATATATATATATATAAATTACCAGAGTACTTTGTTGGAGAATGTCCTGCTCTAGGTTATAGAGGTCTATTTCTTCCTCCTTTATTTCAAATTCACATTTAATGTCCATGATACGTTTTATATAAAAGAAGTATATTTTTGAAAATAAAATTTCTGTGTTTTTTTTCTTCAGAAAGTCTGGATATTTAAAGAAAAGAAATTGATAAATGCAGAAAATCAAAATGAAATAAAAAAATTTTCGTTATATAACAAATGAAATATGCATAATGTTAATAATTTTAACATTAATTATAGGTCTCAATAAATCAACCATTTATTAGCAGGAAAAAAAAAAGCATATGTCAATCAGTTAAAAAAAAAACCATCTACTTCAAAATTGAGAGAATTGTCATTAAATGAAAAGAATTTAAATAACTTGCTTAGCCATACATAATAAAATTCAGACCTTCAATTTCTGACCTTCCCAATATAACTACTAGTTCCATTGCATGAAAATTAAAATATATACTGTACAGGAAACACCAGGTTAACGTGCATTTCATTAATGAATTTTCAATTAACACAATGATTTTTTTGTTTTTTTCTTAATTCAAATTGCAAATACTAAATTCAATTGACAGGAAAATTTAAAACTGAATACTTCACAAAGAAATTTTCTCTGATCTGCAAAACATCAAAAAGTTCTCCATTTTGAAGAATTAGATAATGTACTGAACCCATAGAATTGCACATGGATGAGCTAAATGATAACACTCTCCTCAATCTAGATTCTAGAATGTCAAAAAGCTTATCAAGGTGAAGGTGAAGGAAATCTCACAGTCCTGAGGAATTCAGTGAAATTTTAGGAAAATACAAATTACAAAATATCAATGTCTTAATATTAATCTAGATATGGATTCTATCAGCCAAATTTGCACCAATCTTAAAGTAGCTGTGTGACATCCCGAAATTCAAAATAAAAGAAAAAGAAAGAAAATCTCTATCATACTTTTGCTCAATACATTTCATTAAAAATATTATAAATATTTTTACTTTGCATAGCAATAAAGTGTAATTTATTTCTTATATTTTACTGATTTTTTAAAAATCTGTTTAGAGGTCCTTACACTACATAATTACCATTTATTTATTTATAAGGTTTAACAAATATTTTTGTTTAAGGACTCAATATATTTGATATTTAAATGCTAAAATTAAAATAAAAGAAAAATAAAATATAAGGAAATAAATTCATAGAAAATAATATAAATATGAAAACAATAAATAAAACAATATAAAATAAGTGGCTATAAATACTCAATATAGCTATGCAAAATAATTAAATATAAAAAATATGAAAACATAGTAAACAAAAAAAAAAAAAAATAAAATAAAATAAGTATGTATTAGGTATGTTTGAAAAAAATTTATGAACTGGTCATTGGTGTGACTAGGAATATTCCTTGAATACAATTATTTATGAACTTTCTTAAAATTCTTACTAAATTGTATAAAACTTTAAAATGCGATATACAAATAATGAGATTTGGATTATAATGAAATTATATAGATTATATAATTAAAAAGATTATATAGAAAATAATGTAAATATGACAATAAATAAAACAATATATTTATTTATTTATTTATTATAAGGGCGTGGTAAAGCCTTAACATCGGCACCACTTAACAAATATTTTTGATGTAAAAAAAATCTTTGTATTTAAATCATAAAATTAATATAAGAGATTAAAATAAAAGTAAATGATTATAATAAAAGTAAATGAATATATAGTATAAAAATAATATACATATGAAACAAAAATAAGACAAAATAAAATAAGGTAAAATAAAGTAAAATAAATATATACATACATATAATAAAGTTCAAACATATTTATGAATACATATTAAATATATAAAACAAGAAAATAAATAAATGAAAATAAAAGAAAATGAAATAAGCTAAATAAAATAAGATAAAATGAAATTTAAGAAAAGAAAAATAAAATAAAATTTAAATAAAAAAAATAAAATAAGTAAAAAGTACTCAAAAATACTAAATACAGCTATACCCAAATATATAGATATAAACATATTTGTGAAGACTTAGTAAATATTTAAAACGAGAAAATAAAAGAAAAGAAAATGAAATAAAACAAAAATAAAATAAAATAAAATACGGATACATCATTATAAAATAAAATAAAACTTTATAAAATAATACATTTGTAAACTGGCCCTATGTGACTAGGAGTGTTCATTTAATATATCTATTTTAACTGTCAAAATATATATATATCTCTGAAATTTCTATTAAATTATATAAAGATTATACAAACTTACAATTAATGAGATTAAAAGGATTACATGCACTTTCCTAAGATTCCTGTTAAATTCTATAAAAATTATAAAAATTATAAAAATAATAAAAATAAATGGTTATTCTAATTCACAGTCATATCATTTATTTGAGGTATCAAAGAACCTTTAATATAAAGACAATAATATTAAAAAACAAAATATATGTATCATTAATACAATTGTTAGATATCAAAATAGCCAAGACTATATATTTCATTATGATAATTTCACTGCACTGCACTTTTGCACTTAATATTTATTTGCCTTATAAATAATAGCACCTTTCTCAATATTACCAGTGGCTCTATCACTACCACCACTAATTCTTATCCCTATGAATAATATTATTAATTAATTTATTATTATTTATTTTATTATTACACTTATTTTATTCTTACACTTAATAGTATTATTATTAATATTATTATTATTATTATTATTATTATTATTATTATTATTATTATTATTATTATTATTATTATTATTATTATTATAATTATTATTATTATTATTATTATTATTATTATTATTATTATTATTATTATTATTATTATTATTATTATTATTATTATTATTATTATTATTATTATTATTATTATTTGCAATTTTACTATTATTATTTCCTATTTTAATCATCACCATTGTTATTGTCATTTGTTGAAGATATCCTTTTTTCTCTTCTTCCCCACATCTTCCCTAAAATGTATTTAACTTCCTCCATGTTGTGAGATTCAAATAGCCATCTCCCAGCAACCTCATTTAGGTCTTCTGCATGTGGTCTTTGAAGTTCAATGGAGTTAATTCTAAGATCTTCATATTCTGGGCAGATACAAATGAAGTGTATCAGGTCTTCTTCAACTCCACATATGTCACAGTTAATTTCGCCATTTGAGAACCTGTTTCTCCATTTTAGGTTCAAAGTATTGGATCTGGCCCTGAAAAGTATCACTGAGTAGAAGGAGTTGTCGTAATCTGAGCTTTCTTCAATTCCTATTTTCCATCTTCGGTACATTTGTAGACTTTCTTTGCTTCCTATTTCTTCTTTCCATTGATGTAGGTCCCAAGCTTTTACTTTTTCAGCAATCTCTTTCTTGTCAAGCCTTTCTATTGCTACTATGTCTATCATAACTTTGTCCATGTATCCAAGTGCAGTCTTCCACCATTTTTTCCCTTCTGCTTTCATTTTTTCAAGTATGTGTTTTAAGACTTCTTTTTTTCCTTCTGATATTGATTTCAAATATTTTAACTTGTTAGTTATTATTCTTCCCTGCATTGATGATGCTCCAATCTCTCCCCTCAGAACTGCAGTGGGGGTGTACCTAGTCCCTCCTAGTATCTTCCTGTATACTGTGTTTTCAATTGTTTGTAACTTTTTGGGAACGTGGATGGCTTAGTGGATAAAGCGCCGGTTACTGTTACCTCAGCAAATAGCTGGGAGTGCCACATTTTTCCAGTACGTTTTCCCTATAAGCAGTTTGTTGCAGCTCTTCTCAATGACTGAACCTGTTTGGCTAGCCAAGGTGTGGGCCTTATTTATGAGATGCAGCTTCTGAGTTTTAAACATGTTTTTTTCATTGTTTATATATAAGCCTAGGTATTTTATTTTGTCCACCACTTTGATACCTTCAATCTCCGTTGGTGGTTGTTCCATGTTAAAAATCAGTACATTGCTTTTCTCTTTGTTTATTTCTAGACCACATTCCCCACTTATCTGTAGTAATGTCCTAATATTTGCAGCTGCATCGTTTACATTTTCTGCTAAGATCAGGCCATCATCAGCAAAGAATAGACTGTTTATTTTTATGGAACCATTGTTGAATCCCTTTTCTTTCTCCAATTCCTTAATTATTTTGTAAGTAACAAGTTTGAATAATGTAGTAGATCCTGTACACCCTTGCTTTATTCCACTAGTAACTTCTATCTCTACATTTTCTATTTCATTTCCCAACTTAATGTAGGTTTTGTCGTCTGTATATACTTGTGCAATGGCGCTTATTATTTCATGGTGAACCTTGTACTCTTTTAGAACTTTTATCAGTGATTCCCTACTTACTGAGTCAAAAAAATTGATAAATAATTATTATTTTTTATTTTAATATTTATATCTTCTTTTTTTTATATATATATATATATATATATATATATATATAGTTATATATATATATATATATATATATATATATATATATATATAGGTATATGGTATATATATATATATATATATATATATATATATATATATTCTATCAGAAAAACATATGGGCTGTCACCGGAGCCAGCATCGATTTCCGAGCAGTCATTATCAGAAGTACACCATTCTCCATCAGATGACTCATTTCTGGCAGTCCATATGCTCTCAGGGCTCTCTAAACAATCGCCCCCGGTCTTCCTCCCGGCTTCACTCTCCACTTTCCACCTGGCCAACCTTCTCTACTCGCCACTTGCCTTCCTTACTATATGCTCCTTGCCCAGGGCGTAGCCAGGGCCAGGCTGCAGCCCCCGAAATTACCGACAGTGCAATTTTTTCAAAGCAGAAAAAAAACAACAAATATATATATAGAGCATATATATATATATATAGGTTATATATATATATATATATATATATATATATATATATATATATATATATATATATATATATATATATATATATATATATATATATATATATATATATATATATATATATATATATATATATATATATATATATATATATATAAGAATGTATATATATATATATATATATATATATATATATATATATATATATATATATATATATATATATAATATATATATATATATATATATATATATATATATATATATATATATATATATATATATATATATATATATATATATATAGTTATATATATAAGATAATATTAAAGCTCTTATTCAGAAAAAAATCGAAAGCAAACAACTGGACACTCAAAATAAGAAAATGTGAAGGAAAATAGAGAAAAATTCTGTACCAATAATTGAAACTATACGTTTATGTGGCCAAGGTCTTGCATTAAGGGCTCAAGTGACTTGGACGTATTGAATTATTAACTCCAGCTGAAAATGAAGGAAATTTCTTAGAAGCCATTTAGGTTTCGAGTAAATGGAGGTGACCAGGTTTTAAACAACCACTTACTTCTATCGTCCAAAATTCAATGTATACGAGTCCGATGATACAGAATAAAATCATACAGCCATTTAGTCAGCTTATACAAAGGAAAATAGTGGAAGAAGTTAATAAAAACAATTTTTTTCAGTATTAGCTGATGAAACAGAAGTTTTCACTTTGTGTAAAGTACGCGATTGGTGGTGATGGAGGTAATACTCCTTTCACTTTAAGAGAGGATTTTTATCATTTGTTCCGGTTTATGATATCTCAGGGAAAGCATTGGCAAATGTAATTTTGGAGAGACTTGGTTTAAAACTCAAAAATTTAAGAGGCCAAGGATATGATGGAGCCTCTTCCATGAGGCGAATTCCGAGGATTGCAATCTGGTTATTCGGAATGGTATCCTTAAAAGCCTATACACACATTGTGGCACACATTGTTTTAAATCTATGTCTTCAGACTCTTCTAAGTTTCAGGCAGCAATTCGAAACGTTTTGTGGATTCATTTCGAAACAGGCACTTTTTTTTTCGATCGATTCCGGAAGTAACAAAACCTGGAAGATGTAAAATAAAAGAGTGTTCTAGTAACCGAAATAACAAGAGGATCAAAAAGATGTGCGAGACCAGATGATGTGAACGGCATGAAGCTTTTTTCCTTTTTAAAGAGACTTTTGAGCCAATTCTTGTGTCATTGGAATTAATTAAAAAATGTCCTGGTGAATTATCACAGAAAGCTACTTCGTTGTTAAATTCAATCAGTAATTTGAATTTTATAATAACATTATACGTTTTAAGTAAATTTCTTGGAATAATCTACACCTTGTCAAAACAGTTACAGAGTGTCCATTTGGACATTGTCAGTGCAATAAACTTAGTGAAAGACATTATTCAACTTCTCGAAAAAGAAAGACAAAATGCAGACACAGAGTTTAAAACCATATTCACACAAGCTAAAAATGTATGCAACAGCTTAGGTATTGAAATAACAATTCCAAGAACTACGAAGTTCCAGAAACATCGTTGTAATGTGTCTACATCAGATCCCGAATCATATTACCGCATCTCAGTTTTTATTCCGTTTATTGATGATCTGATTTTTTCGTTGACTGATCGATTTCTCTCGCATGAAACCACTATCATTTCACTTCAGTATATTTTACCAGAAAAGTGCAATGTACCTTATAAGCATATTGAAAAAGCATCCTCTTTTATAAAGACGACCTTCCAGACCCTCAAGAGGATACACTAAAAGGAGAGTGGTGTTTCTGGCAGCGTAAATGGCTGCTAGAAAATGAAAAACCAAAAACTGCGATCGGTGCTTTTGGCTAAGTGTGACAAGAGGAGGTTTCCTAACATTGCTACTCTCCTGAATATCTTAGCAGTATTGCCTGTATCCACCGAAACAGTAGAAAGAACCTTTCGACATTAAGGCGTCTGAAAACGTATTTACGGAATAGTTTTGGAGAGATCGCATTACAGGTCTTGCTTTACTGTTAATTCATCGAGATCTCAGCACAGAGTCAACAATGTAAATATTTTGAATCACCTCAATCAAAAAGCAAGGAAACTGAAATTGATATAAAACGATTGTAATGATCTGAGAATTATATATATATACATATATATATATATATATATATATATAGCATATATATATATATATATATATATATATATATATATATATATATATATAAGCATATATATATATATATATATATTTATATATATATATATATATATATATATATATATATATATAATTTTATTTATAATATTGTTTATTTATATTATTTTTATTATATATATATATATTTATATAAATATTTATATATTATATTATATATATATATATATATATATATATATATATATATATATATATATATATATATATATATATATATATATATATATATATATATATATATATATATAATTCTTAACTTCATTTGAAATGTAACCACTTGCGAAAGTCGCAGCCCCCCCCGAAAAAAATTCCTGGCTACGGGCCTGGCTCCCACCATCTCAGTCTCGCCGAATCTATCCTGTTCAACACCGATATCACGTGCAACCATCTCCATAACATTCATTTTCACTTATCTCTCCTTTCGTCCTTCCTAATTATCGTCCTCAACAACTTCATTTCCGCAACTTCGATCCTTTCATCCCTTTGCTGTAATGCTGCATGCTTGATCCATATGTCTATGGGTATCAGTTACCGTCAGATATTATCTTTTACTTTACATTCATCATCCGATTTTTCATAATTGGCTATATAACGCTCTTCATTTTTCCATTCTTTTCCTCCATCTCCTGTATATACTTCCTTGATCTTAAACATTCCACCCAAATACACAACCGACCCATTTTTATCAATCTTTCATCATCAATGATGATCTCCACTTCCCTCCTTTCCTCTCTGCACATTCTCATTATCTCTATCCACTCTCATTATCACTGTCTTTTCCGTATTCATCTCTAAACCAACCTCCTTCAAGTTTCTAGCAAAACTCTCCATAAATCCCCTTCCTCAACACCCTTCTCTCCACCCAGCACGCCAAATCGTCCGCATACACCATTATACCAATTATCCATATTTGGAAATTCTCTTGAATTTTTATCACTATATCCAAGTAAAACCATAAAGAGCATAGAGCTGTGAACACAGCCTTGTCGCAGTAAGCCTCATTTCAAACGATGTAGCATTGTTATACGTTGTTCTCACATTGCACTTTGCCACTTTATAGATACTCTTCAGTGCATCACACAACCACCCTCCCCAGTCACCCAATTGCCTCTGCTGTCGATCCTGCACTGAGATAAATTTTCATATATATATTATATATATATATATATATGTGCATAATATTATATATTGCATGCTTATTACTATATATATATATATATTGTTATTATATATATTGTTATGTTATTATATACACATATTATATTGTTATAAAGGTGTATATATATATATATACATATACATCCAGGTACCCCTTCCCAACTAAGATATTCTAGATACATGTATCGGCGATACGTATCGATCGATACATTTGTATCGGTTATCGGTATCGCTTACACAATTCCTAAATGTATCGAGTATCGGTATCGCTTTATGCATTTTTCTATAAATGTATCGGAAAAAATCGATAATCGATACTCGATACATTTTCCAAAAAAATTATCAAAATTATATATATATATATATATATATATAATATATATATCAATGCAAGTAGTGTATATATATTACATATATATATATATATATGGTATATATATATATATATATATATATATATATATTTATATATATATATATATATTTATGTATATATATATATATTTAAAAAAATATATCTAAATAATATATATATATATATATATATATATATATATATATATATATATTTATTTATTTTATATATATATATATATATATTATATATATATATATATATATATATATATATATATATATATATATTATAAATTTCAATGCAAGAGTGGGGAGGAGAAGAAACGAGGTGGAGAGAATGGTGGGACAGTATGGATAGAAGATAAGAAATATTGAAGGAGAGGTGTTGATAGATTTCTGTTTAAGGAAGGGAATAAAGATCATGAATGGGTTTTTCCAACAGAGGGACTCACATAGGTTCACAAGATATAGATGGAACAATATCACAGGAGAATTCGATCAGAGATCTATTATAGACTATATAATATCGTCTGATAGTAGGCTAAATAAGGAATGTGAAAGTGATCCCTGGAGTAACAATTTATATTCGGATCATAGATTATTGGTAACGGACCTGGAGGTAAAGACAGATAAGTTGCAGAATAAAGAAAAGAGAAATGTGATTAAAGTGGAGTCACTGAAGGAGCGTGACAGGAAAAGGGAATATGTTGAAATAATAAGTCAGAGCCTAGAACAATTAAAAATAAAAAAAAAATAAAAAGGGCAGCAGAGGAGACCCTGGGTAAAAGATGGGTAGGAGGATCGAAGAAAAGACACAAGAAGTGGTGGACTAAAGAAGTGAAGGAGGCAATAAAGAGGAAAGCAGTATTGATGAGAAGGTGATTGAAAAATAAAACTACACAGACAAGGGCTCAGTATATGAAGGTATGAAATGAATGAAGCAGAGAGAGTGAAAAGAAGAGTAAAAGAAAAGGCAGCAAAGAGAGAGGCGGATGGAATTGGATGTGAGGGCAAAAAGGAAGAGATTTTTGACTGCTAAAAACACGTAGAGGATCAAAGAGAAAAATGTGCAATTTCAAGGATAAGCAAGGTGAATTTTTGGTGAGATCAACAGACAAACAGGAGATAAACGGAATACTTCAGAGAACTGTTAAATGCGAATGAGCAGGTGGGGATGGGGGAGAAGAGAAAGCTGAAGGAGGGGAGGATGAGGAGGGGGAGGAGATCACTATGGAGGAGTTGGAGGTGACTCTGAGAGCAATGAAGATGGGGAAGATGGGATACTCATAGAAGTAATAAAAGAGTGCTATGGAGAGTGCTAGAGAGAGAATATGCAGTGGATAAAAAGTTGAGAGGAGCCCTGCAGAGTTTGTAATGTATAAGAATAATTAATGTAAGAGCAGAATATGAGAATAAGGAATGGTTTGAGGAGAACTGGAGTCAAACATGGAAGCGTGTTGTCACAAATTTTGTTTGTAGCATATTTGGATGTAGTGATAAAGAAGGTGAGAGAGGATATAGGAGATTTGGACTGTGATATTCTGGCGTGCTGGAGCGAAGACGGAGATAGGCTGAGAGAGGTGGTGACTTGTTTTGCTAATAGGCTTAGAGAGGCCGGTCTAACTATGAACACATACAGAAAAGACTGAGATCATGGTGGTTAGTAGGGGAGAAGGAAGAGGAGAGCTGAGAGTAGATGTGGAAGGGACTGAGATAACGATGGTGGAGAAATGCAAATACTTGAGTGGAGTATTTGGAAGAGGAGGAGGAAATGTACAAGAGATAACAAGTAGGATAGCTCAGTATGGGAAGCTGTAAGAACAGGGTACCCCATACTGAAAGATAAACAAATGAGTATGGAGGTGAAAAGGGTGATATTCGACGAGATGTTAACACCGATTCTACTATATGGGCAGAGACATGAAGTACGACCACAAGAGAGGATAGTAGAATACAGTCGGCAGAGATGTACGTTTTGAGGGTTACAGCGGGAAATACTAGAAGAGTCAGACAAAGAAACTTAAGAATAAGGGAGGAGGTTGGAGTGAAGGCTATATTAAATAAGATGGATGCAGCCAGATTGAGGTGGTGGGGACACCTGGAGAGGTTGCAGGAGGAGAGAGTGGCCAAGAGGAGATGGGAGTGGAGACAGTAGGTAACAAGACCAAGATGAAGACTTAGGAAAAGATGGGAAAGCTCGGTGGAGGACTCACTGAGAAGCCATGGAATGCTGTCGATGCGGGAGCTGAAAGAAGAGGGAGTCCTGGAGGATAAAGGAAGATGGAGAAGAGCTCTGGCCCGTTGACAGGGTCTTGACCCTTCCTGGGAGCGGTTGTAAAGTTGCAAACTGTACATATATATATATATGTTATATATATATATATATATATATATACATATATATATATATATAGTTATATAAAAGATATATGTATATATATATATATATATATATATATATTATATATATGTATATACATATATGTTCCCCTGTATATATGAGTATAAAAAAATATAGTATATATATATATATATATATATATATATATATATATATATATATATATATATATATATATATATATATATATATATATATATATATATATATATATATATATATATTTTTTTTTTCTTTTTTTATAACTCTTCTAGCAGTTGATAAAAAAAATTAATCGCCTTAATAATGAGCCCCTTCAGTATTGTCAGCCACTTCTGAACTCCATTTCAAAGGGTTTTTCAAATAGGTTTCAGAAGTTTCTCAATCTGGATATATGCCATGAAACTAAGCTAGCAATATTAGCTTCTGTGTCAAGTCCAAGATTCAAGTTAAAGTGGCTATCAATTCGATTAACAGTGACATCAAAACTACTGCAATGACGAAAGGAGTCCAAGAAATGCTGGTGAATTCTATAAAGGCCCTCCAAGAAAATAGCCCAAATAGCATGACTGATTATGCAGTTTCTGAAAGTAGTGCCGATGACTTTTTTGATTTTTTGATTATGAAATATCAAATGGCGCTACCACGACTACAAGCGAAGATTTGATGGAAATGGAGGTTCTCAAATATTTTGCCGAATAAAAATCTTCACTGGAATCTCTACGTCATTTTCCTCGTGTTTTGCAGTTTTTCTTTTTTAAATACAACACCCCACTACCATCATCAGCACCAGTAGAAAGACTCATCAGTTTGGCAGGTCATATTCATTCTCTCTGATGAAATGTTTAACAGTTTGGTATTTTTAAAAGGAAATTCAGTGTATGATGAAAATCAGGTTTCCTAATCTTTTTAGCATCTCATCATTTTCTCTTATAAATTTGTATATATATATATATATATATATATATATATATATATATATATATATATTATATATATATATATATATATATATATATATATATATATATATATATATATATATATATATATATATATATATATATATATATATATATATATATATATTAAGGTTACCTATATATATATATTTTTCATCTTATCTTTTTATTTTTATTATTATATATATATATATATATATATATATATATATATATATATAACCTATTATTTGCAATCTTTAGTTTTAAAGTATCTAGATACATGTATCGGCGATACATGTATCGTTATCGGTATCGCTAAAGAAGGTAAGCAAGTATCGGTGTATCGGTATCGCTTAAGCAAATTTTTTGTGTATCGATGTATCGGTATCGCTTAAGCAAATTTTTTTGTATCGATGCCCATCACTGCCTGTACCCATATTGCTCCTCTCCCATATCTCTTTCACTCCTCTTAATCTTTTTTTTCTAAAATCCTTTCATATACTTTGCTATGTGATCCAAGAAAGCTATCCTATATTTTCCACACACACACTCTCTCAAATCTCCTTTTCCTTTATAAATGGGCAAGATCACTAATCTCTCCGATCTTCAGAAAACTTCACCCTTCCCATCATTTGCTTTGTCACATGAGACTTCTTTTCACTCCTTTCTTCTTCCTTCCCTTTCGAATTTATTGCAATTCCATTTTCATCAAGCTCCTTTCTTCCTTTTTAATTTTTGACAAAATCCCTTTCATATTCTCCTATCGCAATTGAACTCTCTCCTCCCTCCGTCTCCTTTCCCACATATTACCTCTCTCCTCCCCCAGCTCCCTCTTCCTTACATTTAGGAGACTCCAAAATATTCAGTCCCTCTCATTTACCTCTCTTCCTACATGCTGTAAGTACCTCTCTAGCTCCTTCCTTATTTTTTATACTATAAAAGTTTTTCTTTGATTCTATATGCTTTTTTCTATTCTCAAGATAGAATTATTTAGATTCATGCCCATTTTTCCATCAAGCCGTCATATTTCCATGAAGTCCGTTTCTTTCCATCACGCATACGGTTCATCTCCATTCTGTTCTTTCCATCAAGCACGTTTTCATTTTCTCGTTCTTTTCACCCACTGGCCTCTTCACTTCCTCATTCCACCACATAGTGTAGGTTTCTTCGTCGTTCTTCCACTCCTACTTCACTTTCCCAACGTTTCTTCCGTTGATTCACTAACAACTCCTGCAAATTCATTCTACCCCTCCCGGCCATCTCACAACTTTATTTCTCCAAATTCCTCCTCTTCCCTTTGCTCTTTAATGGCCCTCAACTTTAATTGCTTTCTCCTTTTTCTCCAATCTGCCTCTTTGTTTCCGGTGCTATTCTTCCATCAACTACCAGTCTACGTATGGATAGGAGGTAAAACTGATTCTGAAGAACTTAATTAATACCTTCACCCTCCTGTAATCAGACACTATGAAATAGTAAATAATAGATTCGGTCAAAGTTTTCGGTGCTTTATTCCACCCCATATCTCATGAACTTATGAGACTCTCAGTGATTGAAGAGCCCACACACTTTTTAAATTCCTTCATACACATATCTATAATCCTCTCTACCTCTTGAATTTCTCCAGTTTTCCATGAGAACCAAATATCCTCTCCACCTCATTTCTTCTCTTTTCCTACTCTTAGCTTTAAAATCACCCATCAGCAAATGCAGCACATTGTCCTCGCCTCCCCCTTCCACACTTTCCTCCACCAAATTTATTAATATCTCCTTTTCTTCCCATGGATGCTACCGGTATTTTTTCATCTTGATTTTAAAGGTCAAAGGAAAAAATTTTTTTTTTTTTTGGTTGGCCTAGGATTTTACAACTGAATTTTAACTATAATTTGGGTGCGCTGTAATCTCGCAAATATGTAAATCGGTTTTTTCCCTAAACAGCTCACATATTTTTAGATGTGTTTTTTTTAATGTGGATTTTTACACGAAATGTGCAGTTCTAACTCCAATTTTTGTGCACTTATTCTAAAGCACATATATCAAGGGTTGGTTCCGGTATATATACCACCTATTGTCAGTCGGCCCGTACAATTTACGTTTCATAGAATAATTCACTCAGATTGCCGTAGCTTTAAGTTTATTTTTTTAGTTTTTTATTTGATTCTCGATAGATTTAACCTAAAATAGTGTTACGTATACATCGCTAAAGTGTTATATCTTAGGAATCTGAGCGGCTAGACAAAAACTAATGCCATATCAAATGCAGTCATCAAATTCATTTGAAATCAGCTCCAAATACTAATAGAAATTCCTTGTTTAGTTTTTTTATTGATCCATGTTTTAACCTAAAATAGTAGTTTTATCTATATCACTTAAAGAGGTTATATTCGCAGAAATGTGAGATGCTAAGGTATAAAACTAATGGCATATTTGAATTCAGGTGCATCAAATGCATATGAAATCCAGCTGCCAAATGACTAGTAGAAAATGTCCGTGTGTTTAGTTGTTTTGATTTGATCCATGGATTTATCCTAAAATAGTGTTACATACGTTACACTATAATTGTTTATATCTTAGAAATGGTGAGCTGCAAGGCAACATATATTAATGTCATCATATTTTGGATTCAGTGAATCTAAATTCATATGAATCAGTCCCAAATACTTAATCAGAATTCTGGGTTTAGTTGTTTTGTAATTGATCCATGGATTTAACCTAATATAGTGTTACATATATATCACTAAAGTGTCATATCTTAGAAATGTGAGCTGCTAGGCAAAAAACTTAATTGCCATATTGAATTCATCGCATCAAATTCATAAGAAATCAAAAGCTCTAAATATCAGCGGGCACTAAAATATGTTGTTTGCCCCTAATCAAATACTCTCGTTATATCACTCCCTCTCATTTTCCTGTATGCAGTAAGGTGTATCATTGTTTCAAAAAAAAACTATTTTTCTTTTTCCATCATCACTCCATGTTTAAGCCCAGCATAACATAAATCTTTACGGCCCAGATTTCAGCCACTATCTCCCGACATCCCGCCATTCGTCTCCGTCTTCATTAAATCTCTACGATCTCGTCCCCCTTTCCTCTATAACGAGATACATTCACATTTAATTGTGGGCAATTGGCTTGCAGTGTTTGCTAGCCACTTCTTGTATATTATTTATATATTTACCTTGTAATATATATATGTACAATACCTATAGTCATTTATACGCCTATAATATATATATATATATTAATAATATAATATATATATATATATAATATATATATATATATATATATATATATATATATATATATATATATATATATAATAATATATATTATATTATATATATATATATATATATATATATATATATATAATATAAATATATATATATATTATATTGTGGTGTTTGAGGTCAGGAAGGTCATTTTTACCAATAACAGCGCGCAACATTAACTTCTGAACAATGACATTAATCTTTAATTTGAAAACTGTAAAAAAAACTATCGAATATGGCAACACTAGCATCGTTACCTCATAGCCGCCATTTTTCCTTTAGCTAAAACGTTTTTACATCGCGCTCATGCATTTTCTCGCTTTAAACTAATTGCAATGTTAGGCTTATTAAAGCCGGTTTTTTGACGCTTTATAACGTGACACCTGGGGTTTCAGACTCAGCTTGCTTTAACTTTCCATTCTGTAAGCACCTCAAATATATACTCCAACTTGCTCCCTTGTTTATGAAACCTGATTGTTAACCTTCTGCAAGAAGTTTCTGAAAGCAACTACCATTCAGAACCTTCATTGGTAACTTCTGAGTGAAGCAAGAAGCCTACCTGTAGAAGTAGGCACCCAACACCCCAGCCTCCCCAGAATCTCAAGCCTCTACAGAATCTTCAGCATCTCAAGCTTTTCGTGTCTGTTAGAACCTCGGCTTCCACAGCTAATCCTCTGTTCTACTGTTAAAGGACAGAGCTCTAATTTTGTATTAATTATTATTATTATTATTATTATTATTAATTATTATTATTATTATTATTATTATTATTTAATTATATTATTATTATATTATTATTATGATTATCTATTAAATTTAATTTTAATATTATGATTATTAAATTATTATTATTATTATTATTATCTTATTATTATTATTATTATTATTATTATTATTAATGTAAGATTTTGATGCTTTTTCTAGCCTCCTGAATATAAAATAATTAATAATTTACATATATATATAATATATTATATATATATATATATATATATATATATATATATATATATATATATATATATATATATATATATATATATATATATATATATATATATATATATATATATATATATCTATTATATATATATATAGCGTGGTAAAACGGTATAAGCCGTCTGCGAGTGGTACGGTAAAAGCATTTGCGTGGTATGGTTATAAGCCGCTTGTGTGCTACAGTAAATAGCCGACTGCGTGGGCCTCAAAATAGACTACATTGTCTTCAATTCCTGTACAAGGACTCAAAAATCCCCGCAATAATTGTATTGAGCTGTGGTTTTGCCTTCTTCCTTCCTTCTTCCCTCTCCTAATTCTTACCTTCTCCTTTCCTAACAATTTCTTTTCTCTTGCTTCATTCTTCTGCACTCGTCATGGTTGAGACGGATTCCACTCCCTCCCCTACTCCCACACATTTCGTCTTCCCCCTTTCTATTCGCACCACCTCTGAGCGGTTGTTTCTTATCGTTGACGGTATTTTTGCGTAAAACCGTCGCATGAACAGACATAGATATGGTATCGTCCTTGTCCTTTTGTCCTCCCAGAGAACGTCTCTTCTCCCGTATCAGAAGATTCAAAATCCCGCCTTGTCTTTTCAGGTGATACCTCCGTATACTGGGCCTCTTCGAGATCTTTGGTCTCACGCATGGCTCCTACTCAGGAAGCAAAGTAATGAGGAGTTGCTTACGTGGCACCTAATTTGGTTTCGCTAGGAAAATCAGAAGCCTCTGATCTCCTGGGTGCAGATGCCCTGTCATTGTTATAGCGTCCTCCCAACCCCCCAGGAATTCATGGGGGTTTTCATCCGCACACTTTTTGGTGCCAGAAACTTCACATCGGTTCATATTATTCTCGCGTCCCTATGGACCCGAAGCCTTTCTCTTCAAGGCAAGTTGCAGAGAGGGCAGATGGTCTCCTGCGCCGTTTCAAACTCCAATGTCTCCTGCTATATCTGCTATTTCTGCCCTGTGACTGTTCCCTTTCTCCTGCAGCTCAGCAATTTCACCTTTCTCTGCCTCTTGTCTCCCCCAGTCTTCTTCCGCTTCTTAATCCCTATATGACTTTTCTTCCCCCACCCTTGTGGTTCTTCGGTCCCTCTTCCACTGTTTCTTCTTCTTCTTCTACCCGGTGTACCCGCCCCATCCCTCGTACCCCTTGTCCATCTCCAGCGCCTCTCACGACCCCTGTTCCTCCCGTTTTTCGAGTATAGAGGCCCGTCTTTCGACTTTGGAACATGGCATGGCAAACATCAAGGCGGAGCTGATGTCCATCTCTGCCATCTGAGGTCTTCAGAGGGACTCTCGTTCCGCAAACCGCTGCCTCTCAGGTCGTCGCTTTTTCTTGACCGTTCCACCCCGGCCCTAACGTCAATATCTAACGGATATTGTTTTTACCACCACCGGTTTGGCCTGAAATGCGAATAAGTGCAACCAATCCTGCACTCTTTTCGGGAAACCCGCTAGCCAGCGGTCCTAAAGGAGTTGGAGTCCAGCTGGCCACGCTCTCCGTTTGTTGTGCGTTCCTCTCTCACCTTCTCGTCTCAGGAATGTCCTGCGTCCTTGTTCAATCAGTCTACCGAAACCTGTTCTACTGGTCGACACCTAGAGCGTCCTTATTCTTTATTGCCTAGAGATACTAACCCCAGAAGTCCGCTGTCCTTCTTCCTGACCGGGAACTTTAACGCAGCAAATGGTAGTAAACCAATCCCCGTCTATGGTGAAGCGCCTGTGTACCTTTAGATCTTTCTCTCCGCGTCAATTCCCCTGGGTATTCTGTGGTTGCTGACGTGACCCAACCCATTTTGGGGGCTGATTTCCTGTCTCATTTCGTACCTTATGGTCGATCTAAGAAACAGGAGATTGGTTGAACGGTTGTAACGGTCTCTGACCCTGTAGGTACCGGTTGTTTCTTTCTTCTGCTCTTTAAGGCCATCTCTGCGGTTGCTCTTCCTTCTAGTACCGATCCCCCTTTCTTCACTCATCCTGCAGAAGGATTCCGGCACTGTTGAACTCCTGTTCTTCTTCCTCTCCTGTTTAAAGCATTCTGTGCGCCACCATATAGAATCTACGGGCTCTCCACCTTCCTCGTGCTCGCGTCTGCCGCCCTGAATAAGTTCAAGGGCAGTGCCAAGGGCGGAGTCTAAGCACATGCACGACTTGGTAATCGTCCCCCCTTCCAAAGAGTCATGGCTTCCCCCCACCCTCCACATGTGCCTAAAAGGTGCTTCTGATTGAAAGACCTGTGGGAGATTTTAGGTGCTCTTGAACGCTTTTGTACCGATACCAGATCGCTACCCGGTCCAGCACATCCAGTCTTTCACCTGAATCTGGCCGGTAAGACAATCTTTTCAAGAAATTGGAATCTTGTCCAGGGCGTACACCAAGTCCCCAGTAAGAGTAGAGGCACATATCAATAAGACGGCCAATATCATCCACCCCTAATTTGGCCTCATTTTGTAGTAAAATACCAGAAATGCCGTTTGTTTTGCGGGCGCAGCTAGACTTTCCACGCTTCCTTGATGACGTTCTTAGAGGTCTCCCTTCGCCTTTTACTTATCTGGATGACCTCCTCATAAGCTTCCTCTTCTTCCTGGCCGATGCATGAGCAACTCGTATCGTGCCGTTTTTGCTGGTTGACGAATGTGGCATCGTCTCACCCGACAAATTGTGGTTTTTGGTGTTCCTTCTCTTACCTTTTTAGGGCATACTGTCTCCGCTGATGATGGTATCTGTCCTCTTGCAGAGCGTGTGGAGGCTATTCCGCAGCCTTCCTAGGCCTGTTCTCTCAGCAAAGCAGCTTCGTCATACCCATATTATATAGCTTAACTTCTATACCATTAGTTTTCGTCCAATTGGCGCTGATGTTCTTGCTCGAGCCCATTCACCATTACTACTCATACCGCTCAAGCACCGAGGACAGTTCTACAAAAGTGTGACTGGTCTGACGAAACTACTGCTGCTTTGTGAAGCTTCAATAAGAAGCTACTCGCTTTCTGCAGCTCATTAGTCACAGGACATCAGCCCGACAAAGTTCAGGTAGACTGCCTCCGAATTTTGTCTGTCGGAGGTTGTTCTATTCAGCAGTCACCTGAACGATATATATTCCTCTCGCCTTTTTCTATCGCAAGTTGCAACCTCCTGAGACTCGCTACAGTGCTGTTTCCGAGGTGAGTTAACATATATGTATCTCGCCGACCGTCATTTCCGCTACTTCCTGGAGAGGGATCCGTAGAGTTCCCACATGCATACTGAGATTCATAAACCACTTAACTTTCGCCTATGGTCCTCCAGAAACGAACGGCCAATACTCGACCTCGAGACAGCTCGTCACCTTGAGATATGTCTCACAGTTCACCACTCGAATGATCAGACATATTTCAAAGGTGTCGTGCCCAATATTCACTGCTGAGACTCTCTCCGCATTGAAACCGACACGATTCTAGCCTATCCTAACATTCGACTAACGAACGCTATTTGGCATACGTGCCAGACTACTGAAGATCCTGCACTTTCTACAAGACTCTTCTCTCATAGCTGAGAGTGGCATCCAACTCCCTACTTATATGAGAAGAGACTTTCTGTGCGGATGTGTCTCTAGTTCTCCTCGCCCTTTTGTACCTGCATCGTTCCGTAAGGCTGTCTTCCTCAATTTTCACTCGCTTTCCCACCCTGGCATTGAGGCTTCAACGCAAAAAACTGGTTGCTGCCACGTTTTGATGTAGGACATGAATCTGAAATGCCGACGTAGCAAGACTTGGTGTCGCAATTATTACCTGCCAGCGTTCTAAAGGTCCAACGTCCCACACCTGAATCCCCTCTAGGCACCATTCTCACTTCCCCTGGTGCTCTGCTTTGAACAGTGTCCACATCGACATCGTTGGAGCCTCTGCTCCCTTCCACGGTAGAAAGTAGCAGTTCTTACGTTATTAGATCGGTTCACCACGTCTGGATCGAGGCTATCCCTCTCTCTGTTTGTTGCAACAGCGGAATCCATTGCTAAAAGCTTTCTTATCTCTTGGATTACGCGCTTTTTTCGTACCTGCTTTTCTGTACAAATCGTGACCAAGTAGACCTTTCGAATCGCTTCTTAATGGAGAGAATTGATGATCTCTTGGTTCAGGCAAGATTCAATACGACTTCTTTCCACCTCACAAGGAATGGCCCTGTTGAACGTTTCCGAACCGTCAGCTAAAGGATTTCTCCTACTAGCTCAGTATCCCAATCCCGAAAAATTGGACTGTCCGCTCTCCCCTTTTGTAATGCTTGGTATTTCTCTCGTCCGCTTTTAAAAGAGGATCTGCAACTGTTCGGCTGCTGAATTGGTGTATGGTTCTCCTCTTCTTCTTCCCGGTGACCTTCTTCTCACAGTCCTCTCTCCTTCTACAGCCGACCCCGCTTGCTTATTTTACCCGCTTGAGGCGCTGTGCTTCGTCGTTGAGACCAACTCCTTCTCGTCCAAACAAGGTGCATTCCTATATCCCTAAGACCTTTCTTCCTGCACTAATGTCTTTGTTCGCACATGAATCTATAACAGCACGCTCTTCACAACCTATACTATAGACCTTTCCAGTGATACGTTAGGAAGGAGAAATTTCTTCACGATCAGCGTCCATAACGTACAGAAGTCGTTTCAATCGAACTCGCCTTAAAGCTGCTTTCTTCGAGGACAATCCTCTTCCTGTTCTCCGACCCTGACGCTTTTAACCTTTTGTATTTCAATTTTCTCCTTTCAACTCGTTCTTTTAACGTTCCTATCTTCCTCGCTGCATCTTCTTCCTCCTTCTTCTCCTCCTCCTCCTCCTCTTCCCTTTTCCTGATCTCCTTTCTCCTCCTCCTCAAGCCAACAGCACAAATTACGACCGCTCAGACTCCACCCGCACGGTCATCGTCATCCTTTGCTCGCCCCACTCGGCTCAGAATTCTTTAACCTCCACTCCACCTGCGGGCTACTCTTTACGACATCATGCAGATGTTTCGACTGCTCCCGATCACCCGCTCATTAATCTGGAAATCCGATCCAGAACTCATCCCAGGCTCCTACTAGAGCTGACGAGCAGGGGTAGGCACATTCGAATGGCCGCGCGCTTTTCGAAATAGTATCGTGCCCTAGCACTGCAGGGGAGTACCTGTGGTGATGAGGTCAGGTCATTTGACCAATAACAGCGCGCAACATTAATTATTAAAATAAAATTCATCTGTAATTTGAAAACTGTAAAAAAAACTATCGAAAATGGCAACACTACGCATCGTTACCTCAAGCGCCATTTTTCTTTACGCTAAACGTATTTTACATAGCGCTCTGCATTTTCTCGCTTAACAATTGCAATTAGGCTTATTAAAGCCGTGTTTTTTGACCTTTATAACGTGGACACTGGGGTTTCAGGCTCAGCTTGCTTTAACTTTCATTCTGTAAGCACCTCAAATATATACTCCAACTTGCTCCCTTGTTTATGAAACCTGATTGTTAACCTTCTGCAAGAAGTTTCTGACAACAACTACCATTCAGAACTTCAATATAATATATATCTATAATATAATTATTATAATATAATATATTAATATATAATAATATATTAGATATATTATTATATATATATATAAATATATATACATATACTTATAAATAATATATATATATATATATATATATCATATATAGTTATATAAAATATTATATAGTATTATATAATATATATATTATATATTATATATATATATAAGTTAAAGGGGGTAGAGTGGAGAGTCTTGAGAACCAACTGTCAATAGAGGGATGTTTGATTTTGAAGAGAGAGTTAGCGTTGTCACGATAAAGTGCGTTTTTCCCCGGAGGCTGCTTAGGAAGTCATCAAGTGGGGCTAGCAGCCCTGCCTGCCCCAGATCGCCCAGAACTCTCCCCAGTGACCACAATGTGCCGCAAGCACACTTCTCGCTTCCGGACCTGGAAGGAGACGTCGATTGTAGAGCGAGTAGCTGTCAGGTAAGAGCCAGGTGTGCACACATTAAAGTCACTGAGAAGGCTTCGACTGCTCTGTACTCTTACGTGCAGTTGGTCCTCACCTGCAGTGAGAAGCACGGTACAGGAGGCACAGGATGACCGAACAGAGTAGCGCCCAGTAGAAAAAACTTGATTTGATGATTGCTTGCTGATGTTCGTTGTGCCACTGCCATTTGGAAACATGTCAAACTGCAGGGTCACCAAATTTGAAGGGGTAAGTGGAAGTCTTTGAGAACCACCTGTCAATAGAGGGATGTTTGATGTTGAAGAGAAGAAGCGTTGTCACGATAAAGTGGCGTTTCTTCCCAGAGGCTGCTTAGGAGTCATCAGTGGGGCTAGCAGCCTCCTGCCCCAGACTCAACAATATATTATTATATATATATATATATATTTAATATAATATATTATATATATATATATATAATATATATGATATATTATATATAATCATAATATATATATATTATTATATATAGTATATATATATATAAATATATTATATAATTAATATATAATATTATATATAATATAATTATATATATATATATTATATATTATTAGTGAAGTGGGACGATTAAGAATTGGATGACGATGACGATTTATAGTAAATTTTGAACGAATTGAACGATATATCGATTAATTTAAAAGTATATTTGAAACTTTCTCTAATTTTATATTTTTAACAATTTTTATAATAAGGAAGAATTATATTGTGTTTACTTCATTCTTATTTAAATGATAAATACATTTGTTGGGGTTCACCCATGCAGGCTCTGTCTTATTGAGGTCCGTTTGTTATATTCGGGTGAGATTATAGTAGAATCCTAAGAAATCCCGTCCAGTTTTTTTTGGCTTTGGCTGATTTGTTTAGTTGTAAGGATTCCTTAGGAGCCTCCTAGGGGTCCATCTATTCTTTCAGCTGTCGTTGTTGTTGTGTGTAACAACCTTGTTACATGCTCTTCCTTGAGACTGATTTAAAAAGTCGAATAGTCTTCTACTTTAATTCCTGAAGATTTCTTTTAGTTTTTCCGTAAACTTTTCATGTAGTTTCTTTTAGTCATTCCTTGACTTACATGTTTAATTATTTTCTTTACTAATTTTCTTGCTATTCTTTTCAGAACAAAGATTTTTTTATAATTAAAAAAACTTATCCTAATTAAGAAGCTTTTCCCTTTTTGATATAATCTTATATGATCGAGCCGGTTGAGTGGCTCTTGGCTTATGTTTCTTGAATCCTTATCATCATGACTATATGAACTCGTATCTCGAATAGCTTTGGACTCTTGGCTTATGTTTCTTGAATCCTTATCATCATGACTTTATGAACTCGTATCTCGAATTTTCTTGAATCCTTATCATCATGACCTTATGAACTCGTATCTCGAATGGCTTTGGACACTTGGCTTATGTTTCTTGAATCCTTATCATCATGACTTTATGAACTCGTATCTCGAATAGCTTTGGACTCTTGGCTTATGTTTCTTGAATCCTTATCATCATGACTTTATGAACTCGTATCTCGAATAGCTTTGGACTCTTGGCTTATGTTTCTTGAATCCTTATCATCATGACTTTATGAACTCGTATCTCGAATTTTCTTGAATCCTTATCATCATGACTTTATGAACTCGTATCTAGAATGGCTTTGGACTCTTGGCTTATGTTTCTTGAATCCTTATCATCACGACTT
>JABUQX010001689.1:32500-40000 GCA_015478945.1 Trachelipus rathkii | reverse complement strand
TTATATTGTCAACAAGGAGAAGACGAGAGAACCGTCCGAAAGAAATAGGAAAGTTGGAAGGTGTTGTAGAGGAGGGAGATTGGTGAAGTTGAGTTAAAAGAATTAAATTCACAAGGGTTGAGACGACCCACCCGGAAATTCTACCAAGATCAGCGAGAATAGAATTCGGAAATATTTTACGAGTGGGAAATATACCGGGGATTATCAGGGAGCAGATTTGAAATAGAGTTGAAGAATGTATGATCGTTAAGCTTCAGAATTAGAATACATAGGGTTAGATGTGCAGGTGAGAAGATCGTTAATAAAAGTAAGAATAAAGTAGGAGATAAGACAGAACCCTGAGCGACACCACATTAACAGAAAAAGAAAGAAGAAGTACGCCCCCGTCAACAACAGCGACATGATCGATTTGAGGAAAAAACTAGACATAAGTAAAGAACAGAGACCCCGATATCCGCCGGAAGCCAGTTTGGAGAGAACAGTGACCGCGTGCCATACCCGGTCATATATATATATATATATATACTTATATATATGCATCTATATGTTATATGGAAATTTAAATGGAAATGTAAAGAAGATAATCTATATATATATATATATATATATATATATATATATATATATATATATATATAATATATATATATATATATATATTATAACAAAAAATATATCGCGATACCCATTATTGATAAAAGATTTTTATTAACCGAAACCGTTATCGCGATAAATTATCGCCATATAGTTATCGGTAGTTTGGAAAAAAAATTATCGCGATACCGATTATCGGTAAAGATTTTATCGGATAACAGATAACCCAAAACCGTTATCGCGATAAATTATCGCGATAATTTTATCGCGATAACGCCCACCTATGTATATATATATATATATATATATATATATATAATATATAATTATATATATATATATAATATTATATATATATATATATATATATATTATATTATAATATATTATATATATATATATATATATATTATATATTTATATATAATAAATATATATATATAATATATATATATATATATATATATATTATATATAATTTATATATATATATATATTATATATATATATATATATATATATATATAATATATATATATATATATATATATATATATATATATATATATAATCACCCACCTTCTTTCCCTAGACTGGAGGTAAGGTGTGTCACATGCACTGGAAACAAAAAAGTAGTAAAAGAATATGACGCGAGGGGAAAAGAAAGCCCAGCTTTACCGCCCCCTTTATACCATTAAGTGAGAACTCGACGCAATCAGAAAAATAAACCATAGGGCTTCACAGGACCGCGACGGACATCACTATGGCATCTCGTCAATGTAGGGTTCATCCCTTGGAAGAGATGGGTCGTAACCATACCCCTCACAAAACCACGCGATTCAGTCCTATTATGCACCACCTTTCTTTTCTCGCCTCTCAAACTCACATTTCTCCTCTCCTCCAGGCATTCCTTTACTGACTCAATCCACTTTTTCTTCGGCCTCCCAGCCGGTCGATTCCCAGCAAACTCGCAACCAATTATCTCCTTAACCAACCTACCATCATCCATCCTTTCCACATGACCAAATTATCTCAATGTACTTTCATTTATTCCCTCATTTACTAATTTCTTCACACCACAAAATCCCTAATGTGTTGTTCATTCCTCATTTTTTCAATTCTTCTCACACCAAACACGCCCTAAAATTGTCCATCTGGGGGGGTGGGGGGGGAACACCAATATACCTTAGAATTATACCTCTTATTTCCAGAATATAGTTTCACTAAGTACTATAAATTAACACAGGTAACAACATACCCTCATGTAAGACCCTAGCGAACTCAAGACTTACTCCCTTTACATCCACGAAGGATTTAACTACACGTTTGTACCATTCACAGCTTTTCCTACTACACTCTGCAGTCTGCATCTATTTTCATCCAAATATATCCTAAATATTTAAACGAAACATTTGTTCCAGTGATCCGTAATCTAAACAACTTTCACACCGCAAGGACTCCAATTCACTCGCTACCATAACCTTACTCTATTACATTTACATTCAAACCCTTCCTTTTACACATCCTACCAAACCCCTTCAAACTGTCTTTAGATTCTCCACACGAAACTAACTCATCAGCATGAGAGACATCATTCTAAAATTCCTCTGCCACCACTACATCTAATTATTCAACATATCCATATACAAATTGAAAACCAATAGAGGACATAACATATCCCTGCCTTCACTTCGCTATTAATATTAAACCTATCACTTTCGACTTCCATTTATTCTTCACACGCTTTCTCTATCATCACTTTTGATTCCATTCAGAAGCCTACAACCAACACCAGATATCACTAAACACCTGCCATAGAGCTTCCTATTAACCCTTATTATACGCCTGTTGCAATTTATTCTTCCTCATCTCTCATTTTCTCAATTCATTTGTTTTACGTAAAAATTTTGATCCAACACCTCTACCACTTTTAAAATGCACCTTGTTCTTCACAATTAGTCCCTCAATCACTCGACGTACCCTTTCGACAAAACCACAATTATATATCTTCTTCAAGCACCCAATTAACTAATTCGATTACTCTTAACATAAGAGTACTATTATTGCTTTCCTCCAATCTTCCTCGGAAATATCCCCTTCACAAACGCTTTGTTACACAACTTGAACATCCATTCAAGTCGGCGGATAACAATAAAATCTCTTTTTATTTCTAGGATTAACTTTAAATCCAAGTTTTTATGACAACTTTTAAACAAAATCGCCTTCGTTCTCAAACCTAGAATCTTTGAAGTATATCAATCTTGGTTTTAACATAACGCAAAAAAACATACCACTCAAGGTATAAATACCGCTTTCCACTCCATAACAACCAGTTTAACTTCATTCTTGAATCACGAATCTTGTGTACTGTATTTTTTCTTTTACTTCACCTAAAGAGAAACCTTTCAATTGTAGGGAAAGTCAAATCCAACTATATAGTACCTATTACTGCCATTCTCAATAATTACATCACCCAGATTATTACACGAGGCACTAAAGGCACATTAAATAATTGTAATAAATGTGGGCTTACAAAATATGACCAATATTTTTAAATGGATCTTACGCCAATTACCTCTTAAACCTTCAATTTGATGCCCTTTTATCAAAAACTTTCTTCATAAAGTCTTAAAAATTAACTTTAATCTTCTAATTATAATGTTTACATTATAACTATATCTTTGATTTCCAAGTTTTTTTTTCAACTCAGTTCGATTTCCACCACCATTCTCATACACCTCTTACGTCATGTGAATTTTAGCCCCAAAGTTTCTCTCTTCCCAGCCCGGCCTCACTCTCATGTCTTTAGTCATGATGCTCCTGACTCATGTCAACTCAAGTCTGGTATTGATAATCTGTTAATAACAGTTGCACAAAATTACAGCTTTAATCACAAATAAAATCAAACATTTATTTGCATAGGGTTTGAAAGCCATTTCCTAACTGTGGAATTCTTAAGGTTATTTTCTACTACACGAGACTTAAAACTATTTCTTTCTGCTTCTTTTGTACATTAGTTAAATTGATTTTAAATTAAAATTTGCATGATAAAATTTTATTAGAGTAAAATAATAATAATAATAATTAAACTCGAAATATTTGCAACTTAGTTAGTGAATACATGCCAGTAAGAATGAATCCATAGATACATTTTCATATTTATTTAAATAAAAATACTTATTTAAATTAGAAATAAAATATATATATATATATAAAAAAAAAAGAAAATTAACAAAATTGATAATAGATTTAATAAAAATAGGTATAAATGTTGATATCGTGAGTAACCATGATAAAATATCAAATGGTACAGAGGAAATACCACTTCTTTGTCCCTTAAATTAAATAAATTTTAGACTTAAGAAACTCTTTGATAATGAACTGAATTAAGCATAAATAACAACACAATAATTTTAATAAATTGTGATTTTTTAAATATTTATAAATGACAATATTGCACACTCAATTGAATTACTCACCATTATTCTAACAATAAGAATTTCTTCTCTTTAATTGGTCAATGCATGAAATGTACATGTCAGTATTAGAAAGTGTGACGGTGTACATGTTGATGCAGTTTGTCAAGTGTTTAAGACAACATGTTTATGCTGCTTGTGAAGTGTTTAAGGCCACATGTTTATGTTGCTTGTGAAGTGTTTAAGACCACATGTTTATGCTGCTTGTGAAGTGTTTAAGACCACATGTTTATGCTGCTTGTGAAGTGTTTAAGACCACGTGTTTATGCTGCTTGTGAAGTGTTTAAGACCACATGTTTATGCTGCTTGTGAAGTGTTTAAGACCACATGTTTATGCTGCTTGTGAAGTGTTTAAGACCACATGTTTATGCTGCTTGTGAAGTGTTGACCACGTGTTTATGCTGCTTGTGAAGTGTTTAAGACCACATGTTTATGTTGCTTGTGAAGTGTTTAAGACCACATGTTTATGCTGCTTGTGAAGTGTTTAAGACCACATGTTTATACTGCTTGTGAAGTGTTTAAGACCAACATGGTTATGCTGCTTGTTGAAGTGTTTAAGACACAGTTTAGTGCTGCTTGTGAAGATTTTAAGACACATGTTTATGCTGCTTGCGAAGTGTTTAAGACCACGTGTTTATGCTGCTTATGAAGTGTTTAAGACCACATGTTTATGCTGCTTGTGAAGTGTTTAAGACCACATGTTTATACTGCTTGTGAAGTGTTTAAGAAGAAATGTTTATGCTGCTTGTGAAGTATTAAAGACCGAGTGGTGAACTTGGTTTCACTTCTCATCTTCTCAATATACATTTACATAATGATATCTTTTTTTCTTTTTTTTTCTTACAAGTGGAAATTGCATGCAATTTTTCTTTTATCTTAAATTTATATATTAAATATTTTAATAGTACTTTCTAGTGAATTCAGCGGCTGGATATAAATTTACAAACAAATTTAAAAATTAGTACAGCTACTTTACTGACAAAAAAAAAAAAAAAAAAAAAATTATCAATTTTAAAATATGAAAATAAAAATCGTCACTCTTCTGGTGACTTTGTTATTAGGAGTTCACATTCTTTTACCTCAACATATGAAAAACTATTTTAAATGTAATGTAATCCATAAGAATATTAGGAGAATTATTTGATGAAAAAATGTAAAAAATGAAAATAAAACTAAATAATAAATTCAAAGTACATAACATACAATGTGGTTTAAACCATCTCTTAGTGGTTCCATTAATGATGTAAGGTTTAAACCTTATCCATCGCAGGAACCTTCCAACTATTAGTTCGTTTATTAATAATCTTCCTCATTTCTTGGACACATTCTCTGGGACCCCAAAACTGTGTCTTAACAAATGCTTTTTTAATAGTGTCTTTTCATTACATCCATAATTGCACTCATAACATTTAAACAACTTCACTTTACTGTGTCTTAACACATGCTTTTTTAATTGTTTTTTATCATTACTTCCATAATTGCACTCAGAGCATTTGAATAACTTTATTTTACTATGATTTAACACGTGGATTTTCATCTGAAATTTAACGTTACACTCATAATTGCACTCAGAGCATTTAAATAATTTTATTTTCAAATGTTTTAACATATGTTTCTTCATACTTCTCTTAGAGTTACATTCATAATCGCATTCAGAACACTTAAACAAATTTACTTTGCTATGACTTAACACATGGACTTTCATACTTTCCTTATAGTTACATTCATAATTACATTCCGAACATTTAAACAATTTTATTTGGGAGTGCCTTAATAGCATATGTCTTCTTAACTTTGATTTCTCATTACTGGAATAACTGCATTCAGCACATTTAAACAGTTTAATTTGAGAGTGGCTTAGCATATGTCTTCTTAAATTTTTTTTCCAATTACAGGAATAACTGCATTCACCACATTTAAACAGTTTTATGTCAGTGTGTTGCAATAAATGTTGTTTGAAGGTTCCTTTATGATTACTTCCATAGCTACATTGCGAACATTTGAATAATTTTATCTTTATATGTGTTAAGAGATGATATTTTAAGGATCGTTTTGAATTACTTTTATGATTGCATTCAGAACACTCTAGATCTTTATCTTGCTCTGAAGCACGTTTCTCTTTATTTTGCTTTGGGGCATGTGTTAAATTATGTGTCTTTAAGGATGTTTCCCAATTAGTTTCAAAACTACATTCAAAGCATTTGAATAGTTTAGTACTACTATGTATTCGCATATGAGACCATAAGTGCTTTCGCCTCTTAAATATAGATTTACAAATACCACATTTGAACATATGAACATCACCCTCCGATGATGTTGAACATTTCGTGATTCCTTTGAATTTCGAAACTAGATTGAAATCAACATTCTTGCCACTGACTTTTCTTGCCTCAGAAGATTCTCCAGAAATTTCCCTCTTTTGACCTTTGACCTTGAGTAAGTAGTCTTCAAAGTCACCGTAATTTCTCACACCTTCGAAATAAATCTGTGAATATAAATTGCAACAATGAAAGACAAAAAAGTAAACTTGAGAAACTAAAAAGTTTAAGTTATTGTTTTAATGCGAAAACCAGGGATGGCACAGAAAAAATTAATTGATTTTTTCAACTGATTTTTTCACTTGATTTTTTGCTCCAAAAAATCATGATTTTTTGCTTATTTTGATTTTTTGCTTTTTTATATATATTTTTGAACTTTTTTGAATATTTAAGTGATTTAATTTCAATAGAAATAAAAAATTAGAATAATAATATCATAGCAAGGCTACTCTGTTTCAAATTTCTACACTATTAAAATATCAACAAAAGATCATGTTTCAAACATGTTTCTTTTATTTCTGATGTAATATATTATCATTATTACAAATAACACTCTTTAGTGTTGTTGTTTCATTGTGTCATAGACTAAAAGCCCTATTTGAAGATTTTGAACGCAGATATAGTGCCTAGGGTTAAAAATAATACTTAATCGAACTTTAAAAAAAAAGTTTGTTTACAAATTATATTTCGCGTGACGTCACGATTCTCAAAAAATCCAAAAAATCCAAAAAATCCAAAAAATCAAAAATTGATTTTTTTCTCAAAAAATCCAAAAAATCCCCAACCCTGGCGAAAACTCTTGATAATGACAAGAATAAATACAAAAATTATTCACAATTAACTTCAAAATGTAAATAACTGCTGTTAATAAACCTGACCTTGACTAACTGTTGTTTTAATTATTTTTATTATTATTATTATTATTATTATTATTATTATTATTATTATTATTATTATTATTATTATTATTATTATTATTATTATTATTATTATTTAATATATATACTAATGACTTTCAAAATTGTCACAGTTCAATACACTCTCAATATGCTGACGACACTGGAAATCTTAATATCAGACCGTAATATAAACACACTTAACGAAAAAGTAAA
>JABUQX010001689.1:22500-27500 GCA_015478945.1 Trachelipus rathkii | reverse complement strand
GGTTATGAAAGAATTTGAGGTGTTAGTGGCAGGAGATGGAGTTAGAATCATGGAGAATGGAAGAGACTGGAAGGTGCCCTACCTATTATATGCGGATGATTTGGTTTTGTGCGGTAAATCTAAAGAGAGTTTGAGAGGATTGGTAGAGAGATTTGGCAGGGTGTGTAAAAGGGGGGGGGGGGAGGTTTGAAAGTAAACGTAGATAAGAGTAAGGTTATGTTGTGAGTGAGTCACAGTCCTCGGTGTGAGTTATGTTAGATGGTGAGCAGCTGGAACAAATGTCTGAATTTATATATTTAGGATATATGTTAGATGAAATGGGAACGGTGATGCAGACTGTAGTAAGTTGTGAATGGCAGGAAGATGGCTGGTGCAATTAAATCCTTGGTGGATGTAAAGGGCCTAAATCTTGAGTGCTCTAGGGTCTTAGATGAGGGTATATTGTTACCTGTGTTAATGTACAGCAGTGAAACTATAATCTGGAATAAGAGGTATAGATCTAAAGTACAACGTGCTCAGATGGACAATCTTACTGGCGTGTTGGGTGTGAGAAGAATTGATAAAATGAGGAATGAACGTATTAGTGAGTTGTGTGGTGTGAAGAAAGGGATAAATGAGAATAAATGAAAGTACGTTGAGATGGTTTGGTCATGTGGAAAGGATGGATCACAGTCGGTTGGTTAAGCGGATGTTTAGTGGTGAGTGTGCTGGGAATTGACCGGCTGGGAGACTGAAGAAAAAGTGGATTGAGTGAGTAAAGGAATGTGAGTTTGGCAGAGGGGACAAAAAATGTGCATAGTACGAGTGAATGGTGGGGTTTTGTGAAGGGTATAGTTGAGGGTTGCCTGGTCCAAGGGATGAACCGTACATAGACGAGACACCACAGTGAGAGTCTGTCGCAGTACCGTGAAACTCTAGGGTTAATTAACTTTTCAGTGACGAGTTTTCACTTAAGACAGAAATGGGGGGGGGGGGTACGACTTGTCATGTTCCTCTACTTACAGGGTCGGTCAACACGTCGATCGCGACCTGCATCGGACGTGACGTAACGTTTTGTTTCCATCTCACTCAGTAGATTGCCTCAGTGTTGCCATTTGTAAAAGTGTGACTTGATTTTATATATATATATATATATATATATATATATATATATATATATATATATATATATATATATATATATATATATATATATATATATATATATATATATATATATATATATATATATATATATATATATATATATATATATATATATGTTATTATCATCATCTTCCTCCACATAGCGAATCTATAGCAGTTTACACAGATGATTCCAAGACGGGAGGAGGGGTGGGGGCTTCGATTGTGTTTCCAGACATCACTGTATCACACATCCTTCCACCTTCCCGTTTTTCGGCTGAACTGTGTCCATGGCGGTGACCAGAATCAGTACCATCACCCCCGTGAGGGAAACTATACCATCTTTTCCGATTCTTGAAGCGCTCTCCTGGCATTGCTTGACCAATCAACC
The DNA here is from genome assembly GCA_015478945.1 of Trachelipus rathkii. Taxonomy (NCBI): domain Eukaryota; kingdom Metazoa; phylum Arthropoda; class Malacostraca; order Isopoda; family Trachelipodidae; genus Trachelipus; species Trachelipus rathkii. Next base: position 25,984 of record JABUQX010001689.1, on the reverse strand, counting down.
GGAAAACCTTTGGTCTCTGCCAGTCCAAAGTCCCTCTGCTTATTGCCTTTGAAGAAACACAGCAATGAGTTCTGCTGGGTTCCCTCCCATATTGGTGTTCCTGGAACAAGGGAGGCCAAACAAGGGGCAACGCACAGGGTGTAGAGTGCCCAATACTTCCCTGCTACAGATTTCTCCATCACAATTCGGAACGTCAAACCCGTCATTGGACGGTGGTCGTCAACTAGTAAAAGGAATAGCCTCCTGGAGGTGGTCCTGGCTCGATTGCATCTGGGTCATACCAATCTCATCCATGGATTTCTTATGACGCGGGGGATCTACCTACCTGCCCATTTTGGTCTTCCAATTGTCCTCTTAGTGTCGTTCATCTTTGTGGGTTGCGAGGCCATCTCGACCCTTAGTAGCAAGTTCTTCCCTGATGTGCTCACTATACATTTTAAGCATCGCCTTCCGCACATCTTATCCGAATCTTCTCACTTTCGTAGTGATCGAGTTTTTACCTCCCTATTGGAACTGAACATCTTGTATAAGATCTAACTATCTCAGCTCTGTTCCTATTTCGTTCGATTAGGGATTTCCGCTATCGTTAGTTTACTAACACGGTATTGCCGTATTCCTGTGTGCTGTCCTGGTCCCTGTACATCCACTCAAAAAAAAATCATCTTCCTCCTATCCCCAGATTGGGGGTGAGGAGCGTAGCATACACCGGAACAGAATAGTAGTAGAAGGACATGACGCAAGTCGAAAAGAAGCCCCCCCCCCTTTTACCGTTCCCTTTATAGTCTATACCTCCGTGAGAATTCGTCGCAATCAAAAAAATTGACCCTGAGGCTTCACGAGACCTCGACGGACCCTCGCTGTGGTATCTCCTCAATGTGGGGTTCATCTCTTGGGCAAAGCCCACAGCCATACCCCTCACAAAACCCCACCATTCACTCCTGTTGTGCACCCTTCTTCTCGATACTGCAAAACTCACATTAGTCTCCTTCAGGCATTCCTTTAACGACTCAATCTACTTTTTATTCGGTCTCTCAGCCGGTCGATTCCCAGCACACTCGCCACTAAACATCTTCTTAATCAACCGACTATCATCCATTCTTTCCATATAACCAAACCATCTCAATGTACTCTCGCTTATTTTCTCATTTACGCCCTTCTTCACACCACACAACTTCCTAATGCGTTTATTCCTTATTATATCAATTCTTCTCACACCTAACACGACCCTAAGATTGTCCATCTGAACACTTTGTACCTTAAATTATAAGTTCCCGTTGTAAGCGTAATTCTCTAACTGTGGTTCGAAATAAAATAGTGATTTATATGCATATTTCATACATATAAATCAAAAGCTATAACCTAGATGGGTTGTATTTACAAATAAAGTGATACCGAATCTTCTTACAAAAAGATACTTACCAAACCCAAGATATCCAGAGCCCTCGTGGTTAACTACACTAGTTGCAAGGGTAAGACTTTATATACAATTCTCTGTTTTAACACGCTAAAGCTGGTTAATTAGGAAAGGATACTTAATATGTATCTCTTCTTCAGGTTCCATCGCTGGGGCCTGAAATACATCATTTCCATCGCAGGGGGCTTGAATACATTATATTCCGTCGCCGGGACCTGAAATTCATCATTTCCAAAGCAAGGACTTGTATCTTTGTATTCCATCGCAAGGACCTGAATCACATTATTGGAACTTATTTTCTTGGTTCGTCGAAGAAGACTCGACGATATATAAACAAGTATAGTATTCTCTGTCCTTGTTTTGTACACTATAACACATCCACGATATAATTCACTTGTTCAGTCTTCTATGCTTGCTTATTTCTCCCATTCTCTTAATTCCGTGAAAACCAGAATCATTCAGTTAATTCTTTGAACTCTCTGCAGCATTATACTATACTATTCCATTCTTCTTTGAAATTGATTACCACTGAGGATAACTATTGAAAAAGGGTGTGTCCCAATAATTCTCCACATTTATATTAACCTCTCTAAAGGTAACAATTTACTTCAATCATATTACTACCTAAGAGTAGTTGTGCATTCTATACTCTATCTTAAATTAAATTATATTATTTTAATTGTTTTTCTGTTCACCTATTACGCAAATTATTACCTGGAAACTCTCTTCTTACATAATGACGCATAAAATTGGTCCAAAGATGTTACCCCTCATTGGGGGAAGATTGATGCTCCTATACTGGGATTTTTGTCATTGACAACACAGCCTTTGTCACAGTGCACATCATAGTCTCCAAAGTGAATCAGAAGAATCAGGTAAACATATATCACGTTTCCGATTCTATATAAGAAGAAACTATTTTATCGTTTGTAGGGACCAGGAATCTTAGATATTTAATTATTATTTATTCAATTGCTGACGTCAAATATCCTCCTCCTTGATTGACCCTGGTTTCTCCCATTCTATTATAATCTTCCATTCCAACACTCCCTTATATATATATATATATATATATATATATATATATATATATATATATTTATTATATATATTATATATTATATATATATATATATAATATATATAATTATATATATATATATATTATATATAATATTTAATAATATATATATAAAATATATATATATATATATATATATATAGTATATAAATATATATATATTATATATATATATATATATATATATATATATATATATATATATATATATATATATATTAGTGATGGGACGATTAATCGTCATCGTCATCGTCTCGGCAAAAATCGGCATATTTTTTTTTCAAATCGTCATCGTCATCGGCAATTTTCGCCGATTATTTTGCCGATTTATTAATTAAGCAAATATTAAGAATTTTGATATATTAAAACAATGAATAATATAATAATATAATATAATAATAATATATAATAATAATAATAATAATAATAATACATAATAATTATATATATATATATATATATATATAATATATATTATGATAATTATATATATATATATATATAATATATATATATATATATATATATATATATATATATATATATATATAATATTATATATATATTATATATATATATATTATATATATAACCGTCCTTATCGAATGCAAGAAAGAGTAAAGAAATAAAAATTCTGAGCTAATTTTAATTAATTATAGTAAGTTGCAAGACAACAATATCATGTACACATACGTATATCCACCACCCTTTTCTAGACAACATCTTACAGACATCCCTATCCTTATATCCATACGTGTAGGGAGAAAAAATTGCCCAACATCGTATGTCCTGTCGTGTCTTAGAAGGCGACTAAAGGGACGTGGTAGTTGGGTTAGCTGCCCACTAACACTCATCTTTTGCGGAATGCTTATGCAATGCTCGGAGAAGGTCGTGATCGCAGTAATCGGGCCTTCTATCCTTCGGGGAAAATGTATGAATCGTATCTGTACATGGAATGTCAGAGGATAAATGTTGAGGAGATGAGGAGA
>JABUQX010001689.1:2500-17500 GCA_015478945.1 Trachelipus rathkii | reverse complement strand
GGTGGCTCTTGCCCAAGGGATTTTTTTTTTGAGTTGATGTACAGGGACCACCACTGCACACAGGTCATGCGGCTATACCATGTGCAGCAAACCAAACGTTCAAGGGGAAGTCCCTAGTGGTGCGTCATACTACCCTCGACTGGAAGGAAACCTGGTAACTTTCGTCAATGAAAACCATTTTTGCTGGAGTCGGATGATGGATGGATCTTCGTCCTTCTGCATGGTGGCGTACATGGTATCCTTTGATGTGTTTGGAACTTTATCAGGGACAGACACTCGAGCAGCAAAACGGGCAAGATGGTTCACCATCCTGCGACATGAAAAAACCATGGGTGAAATTGTTATGTCCTATTCACAATAGAGCCAGGACCACCTCCAAAAGGCGACTTCTGCAAGAAGAGGACCAGTGGCCAATGAGAGGCTTGACTGACGTAGCTTGGCGCCACATTAATCCTCCGACCACAAGCATGGCCAGCAAGAACAAGGAACCACGAGGATTGATATACTAAAATCAGAAGCAGGAAGGCGTCCCAGTCGCAAGTCAGGAGGAAGGTATTGCCTCATGTAGCAGTACGTTGTTCGCTGCATGTTTAGCTTCACTGTCAGCTCGGCTCGTTCTCCGGAATCACCCACAATGGAAGGGACGACAGAAAGTAACATTTGTCCCCTGCACACGCAACGAGCAGAGGAGTCTTTGGATGGTAGAGACCATAAGGGGGTTCTCTCGAAAACCGGTCAAGCCAACGCTTGAGGGCACTTGCAGAAATTTGGAGAATAGTGTGTAATTACCCACTGATGGAAAGCCGCTCAACCTATGAACTGCATAGCCACAGAACAGGTTTCGGTGATAATACTGACGAGGAAGGTTAGCAGAGTGTGGAGAGAGGTGAAGTCGGAAAAAACCATCCGAAGCTCCCACTCCACTTTTGGAGCTGTCAGTGCGACACGACCGAGAACGAGTGAACCACCGTATGGACCAGAAAGAATCCTCAACGTCGCCGTGTACATCAAGTTTTTTGTTATGAATGATCCCAAAGAGACAACGGGGGGTGGAGATACCCAAAGGGATGAACTCTACCTTGATAAGAATACACAGGGGGTCTGTCGCAGCTTTGTAAAGCCTAGGCCTAATTCTTCTTTTTTTTTAAGCTGCGCGAGCTCTCCTTAAGGGTATGGGAGGGGAAATGGCCTTCCAATTCAATGTAGGTATGTTTTTGGTAATATTTGGTTCCAGTGTATGTTACGCACATCACCCCCAATCTAGGAAAAGGAGGTGGATGATTATAATTATGATGATGATATATTATTTGCCAGCACACAAAAACTACATTTATCAATAAGAATTACTGGTTCATTCCTAAGAAGATGTAAGTCTCTAATGAAATTTCTTCAATCACTTTAAATTTGGGTCAATGGATTAAATATCCATTAAAAATATAGACCAGGAGGTTTTACTGGGCTTTTTTTTTTAATATGTATTTTTTGAAATCATAAAACTTTATAACAAAATATTTACCCGAAACTCTGTCTTGCTACAGCATTTTTTGACTTATTGTAAAAATCTAATACAAATAAAAATTGCATTTTAGAAAATTTGCTCCTCTTCAAATTTATATCTATATATTAATATATGAGTAGTTATTATATATATATATTATATATATATATATATATATAATTATATATTATATAGTATATATATATATATATATATATTATATTTATATATATATATATATACCGTATATATATATATATCTCATCATCATCACCACCACCCACCTTCTCTCCAAAGACTGGGGGTAAGGTGCGTAACATGGACTGAAAACAGAAAGTAGTAGAAGAAAATGACGAAAGTTTGAAAAGAAAGCCCAGCCTTACCGCCCCCTTTATACCTTTTAATGAGAACTCGTCGCAGTCAGAAAATCTTCATAACTATTGCAATAAAATACCTTTAAATCATTGTAAGATAATCTCTCAAGAACCACCAAAGGAAATTCTGACGTGGCAAGTTGAGTGAAGAATCTCTTTTGATCAGATAATTGAAACTCCATCAGGTTCTTCCTCTTCTTTTTTCCTTCCTCGTTTCTCTCTTTATTATGCACATTTTCCTTGTCGACAGATAATTACAATCACTAGGGTTACCACAACTGCCACTATCAATACTACTACTACTACTACTACAACAACTACTACTACTAATAATAATAATAATAATAATAATAATAATAATAATAATAATAATAATTGTTATCAACTTCAGTACATTATAGTTAGGGTTTAAAACAACCAGCAATTAATTGTTTAAAAAAAATTATTTTTTAATCAGTTACAAAAAATATTTTACTGAATAATCGTTTCTTTAATCCAAAGATAAAGAAAAAATGATAAAAGAAAAAAATTGAAATGTTTTTGAAAGTGAAGAAATGCATCCCCAAGGCTCTTGGAGTGGTTGGATCTACAGACATTATTACAAGACGCTCAATGAAATACTGAAACTTATGGATACTCTTTGACCCATTGAAATAGATCTTAAAAGTTTGTATATGGAAGAGGCAAATTTACTAAAGGCCGAATTATTAATTCAGTTTTTACTGTCAAAACTAAAGAGTATGACCAATTTTGTTCCCATTCAATTATGTCAAGTCTTTTGGAATGATATTCTTGAAGTAGGCAAAATCAAGCTGTTACTCTTACATTCTATCCCCATAGCCCAGTTAATGAGTTGTAGAACGCCACAACCACCAAAACAAACTTTGATATGCTCAGTGTTGTTAAAGGCTTCCAAACACATTATCCCCCATACAAAGTATATTTTAATTCAACATTTACCAATTAAGTCACAGCGATAAATTTGATCTATTTATATTATATTTAACAAACCAATCTACAATTTATTTTATAAAACTAACATTAACTTTGATTAGTGAAGCACAAAGTCTCTAGTCTTCCTAACTTCATATAAAATAACAATCTCTGTAAATAAATGGATAATCGGTTAATAAGTTAAAAATCAGTTATAGGTATAACAGCTAATTTTAAACCCTAATTACAGTAGGAAAAGAAACAAACAACCAAAATAGATATATAAAAAAAAATTATAACGTACCTTTAAATCCTTTTCGCTTAACCTATTCACGAGAACCTTCTTATATTTGGATGTTGAAATGTGAACAAGACATTTCTTCTCACCTGACTCACTCTCTTCCTCTACTTTTCCAAACTCTGAATTTATTGCCTTAGAAACCAAAGGCTTTTGGTCTAAATTTAAACTTGATTTTGACCCTTCCTTTATTGAGGTTTCATGTAATTCTGAGGTTTCTTCGATGTCAGCAAAGGCCTTCAAAGAAACAATAAATACATCTAGTTTATTCACTCAAAGGTCTAAAATGATTTTTTCTTAAACTTATCAATGGTTATCTTTTTTTAGGAGAAAATATAATTATAAAAAAATCCAAATCAGAGAAAACAATTATGAAATTTTTCCAATTAACAAAAGTACAGGTCACCTAAGGATAATACAATAGAACTTCAGAAGAAATAACTCAATTTGTGCATATGAAGATTCAATAAGACAATACAGATCATCTCTGATCACACAGACACACACTTCTGTTAATTCATTATTGATCAACCAACTAAATCAAATCTCAAAATCAAAGGCAACTGAAAATAGAAATTCCATTAATCCATAAAATGTAAACAATTACCCTCTGGGTTATCAACACCATTAACGCCTGTGCAAATTAAATTTTCCCCCCTAGGACTATTTTCAAAAAAGAAATATTGTTAACATAAAGGTCAAACAATACAAATAATTATTCAGATCATTCACTATGTCTTAGTAGTTTAATAATTGAGTAAAACGTTCTACAACAATTCTGATGCTATTGAGGTTTGAGAGTGTTAATAATGTCTTGGAAGAAAATTTATACATTTATTTATAGTAAGTTTTCAAATAAATGTCTAATTGGCGATTTATTATATCAAATATAACGATGTTCAAGGGTCTTGTTTTTTATGATTGGCATGCAAAGAGATTCATACCAGAGATTAGGATTCTTCTAAAACAACACTTTGGCAGAATTGTCATTTGGCATCTTTTTAAAGGTTGTAATATTTCAATAATTAAAAGTAATACATAAAAAGTTAACATAAAAGTGGAGATGACGATGTAAATTTTTTTTCATTCTACAAAATAAATAAGTTACTGAAAGAATTATATTATGTAAAAAGTTACAAATCTACCCTATGTATTAAAAGGAAACATATGCACATATATATATATATATATATATATATATATATATATATTATATATATTATTATATATATATTATATCTATAATATATATTATATATATATATATATATAATTACCAGAGTACTTTGTTTGAAGAGTGTCGCTGCTCCTAGTTATTAGAGGTCTATTTCTTCCTACTTTATTTCAATTCACATTAATGTCCATGATTACGTTTATATATATAAATAAATATTATTTCTGAAATAAAATTTCTGTGTTGTTTTTCAGAAAGTCTGGATATTTAAAGAAAAGAACTATATAAAATAAATATATTTCTGAAAATAAAATTTCTGTGTTCTTTTTCAGAAAGTCTGGATATTTAAAGAAAAGAAAATGCTAAATGCAGAAAATCAAAATGAAAAAAAAAAAAAGCATATGTCAAGCAGTAAGAAAAAACCATCTAATCCAAAATTGAGAGAATTGTCATTAAATGCAAAGAATTTTAATAACTTGCTTAGTCATGCATAATAAAATTCAGACCTTCACAATATAGCTACCAGTTCCATTGCATGAAAATTAAAATATATACAGGAAAACCCAGGTTAACGTGCCTTTCATTAATGAATTTTCAATTAACACTGATTTTTCTTTGCAAACACTAAATTCAATTGACAGGATAATTTAAAACTGAATTTTTTTATTCCATAGTTCAAGGTAAAGAAATTTTCTCTGATCTGCAAAACATCAAAAAGTTCTCCATTTTGAAGAATTAGATAATGTACTGAACACATAGAATTGCACATGGATGAGCTAAATGATAACAATCTCCTCAATCTAGATTCTAGAATGTCAAAAACCTTATCAAGGTGAAAGTGAAGAAAATCTCACAGGAAGAATTTAGTGAAATTTTAAGAAAATACAAATTACAAAATATCAATGTCTTAATATTGATCTAGATAGGGATTCTATTAGCCAAATTTGCAGCAATCTTAAAGTAGCTCTGTGACATTATCCCAAAATTCAAAACAAATGAAAAAAAAGAGAGAAGACTTATCATACTTTGCTCAATACAGATTTCATTAAAAAATATTGTAAATATTTCTTTAGTTTTGCATAGCAATAAAAGGTAATTTGTTTCTTATATTTTACCAATTTTTTAAAAATCCATTTAGAGGTCCTTACAGTACGTAATTACCATTTATATATTTATAAGGTTGTGGTATAGCCTTAAACATCGGAACCACTTAACAAATATTTTTGTTTAAAAACTCAACATATTTGATATTTAAATGCTAAAATTAAAATAAAAGAAAAATAAAATATAAGGAAATAAATTAATAGAAAATAATTTAAATATGAAAATAATAAATAAATAAATTGTAATGGCTCAAACGGTAGAGCGATGAAGTCGCATGGCAAGGTCGGGGGTTCGAATCCTAGTTCGGATCCTAGGTAGAAATTACCTAGAATTACCTAAAAAATTTTATGTACTGGTCTTCGGTGACTAGAAATGTTCCTTGAATATATTTATTTATAAACTTTCCTAAAATTCCTATTAAATTGTATAAAACTTGGTAGGCCCTAATAGTAGCGTAGAGGGGCTTCACCCCCAATTTTTATAAAAATCACAGGATATGCTCTAAAAAAATAATAATGAAGAATAAAAAAAATCAAATGTGGCAGTCTCTTTAGGAAAAAAAGTTACATAGACCTTTTTTCATTTTTTGATCCATCCAGTTAAAGTCTCATTCAGGCCTCTGTTCAGGTTATCTAATGTTTATGTTTAGGGTATACACAGAGAAAATCTATATAGAATTAACAAATCTTATCATAACCTGAACTAGGATGGCCTTAAAACAAGCACGAGGCCCACTAATTTTTTTTATAAGCATACCGTATGAGAATATTTAAAAATTTTCTTTAAGGCTGTAACTTTTTTCTCCTAAAGGGGACTATTTTCATTTTTTTATGCTTTATTATTTTTTTTTTCGAGTATATCTTATAATTTTTAATAATTTTTTTTTTTTTATAAGAAAATTCTATAGGAGGTTTAACAACTTTGGGGCTGTAACTTTTTTTCCTAAAGAGACTGCCACATTTTTTTTGTTTTATTTCTCATTATTTTTTTTAAATATATCCTTGATTTTTTATAAAATCGGGGGTGGAAGCTTCTCTGTGCTACTAATTACTTAAACTTATAAAACATATACAATAATGAAGATTTTAGATTATAATGAAATTAGCCTATATAGGAAGATTATATAATTAAAAAGATTTTATAGAAAATCATGTAAATATAAAAATATGATAATAAATAAAACGGGTAATAATAGTGCAGAGGGGCTTCACCCCCAATTTTTATAACAATCACAGGATATATTCTAAAAAAAAATGAATAAAAAAAAAAAAACAAATGTGGCAGTCTCTTCAGAAAAAAAAGTTACAGCCTTTCAAAGTTGTTAAGAATCCCCTAGACTTTATTTTTGATCCATCCAGGTTAGGTCACATTACAGGCCCTCTAGTTCAGGTTATGATATGTTATGACAATCCCTAGGGTGCTTTGTGGATTTGCATGAGCATGTTTGGTTGGTGGGTTAACTGGGGCAGTCTCGATAGGCCCATGTGGCTTCTACCTGTCTCTATATTCTTAATGTCTTAATAGACAGAGAAAATCTATGTATACTTAACAAATCTTATCATAACCTGAATAGGATGGCCCTAAAAGAGTACGAGGCCACTATTTTTTTTTATAAGCCTATGTGAAAATTTTTAACTTTGAGAGGCCGTAACTTTGTTTTCCTAAAGACATATCATTTTGTTTTTTTTTTTTTATGCTTCATTATTATTTTTTTAGAGTATATCCTGTGATTTAAAAAAAAAAAAAATTGTATAAGAAAATCATATGGGAGTTTTAACAACTTTCAGAGGCTGTAGGGATGCCGCAAAATGACCGATATATATCGATATTGATATTTTTTTCGATGATATCGAAAAAATATCAATGATTTTTTTTCAACGATATCGATATATCGATATTTTCTTTTCAGTATCGAATTAACGATATTTTTTTTTTACTTTAAGAAATTTGGAGCAGTTTTCTTTTTCATAAAATAACATTTAAGCAAATGTGTGTATTTTTCAGCGCGTTTGGATGATGGGGACATTTTGTCTGACTCGGAGAGGAGGAAAGGAGGTCAGATGATCATGACAAGAGAAAAAGTAAAGGCCTATAGCGGAAAGGCCTATAGCCATGAAATATAACTATTGCGTATTTTACTTTTTCAATTAGACTATTTATAAAAAGTATATTTTTAAGAAGATATTCTTAAAGAAACTATCGTATATTAATACAGGATAATACTAGGTTTTGAATGTTAAGGTTAACGTTTTAACCCCTATAGTCGAAAGATGAAAAAAAAAATATTAAAAATTTTTTTTTTTTTAACATAAAGAAAATAATACTTCCTCATAAACACATATTGACGTGTTGTTTAAAAAAAAAGATAATTTTTAGTTTGCCAAAAAAAAATGTGGACAACCGCGTACCATCGGCCTTAACTGCTAATTTTTGATATTTGGCCTTGGTATGAACTTATTTTCATAAAATATTATAGAATTAGTGATAAAACATGCAAATAGGTTATAAATAATATACAGTTATGGCAAATCTTTTTGAATTTTTTTTTTATAAAAGTATAAAAATATATACATAAAATATCAAAATGTAAAAAAAAGGTAAAACCACCTAAACATTTGGTAATATATAATATATATTATATATATATATATTTATTATATATATATATTAGTATTATACTATATATATATATATATATATATATATATATATATATATATATATATATATATATATATATATATATATATATATATATATATATATATATATCTATGTATATATCTATATATATATATCCTATATATATATTATATATATTATATATTATATATATATATATATATATATTATATATATATTATTATTATATATAATATATAATATATATATAATACTATAAAAAAATTTGCAATTAATTTTTGTATATATATATATGGTATGTACTATAAAAAAAATAACGTTACACTGTATTTCCATTGTAAATAAAAAAAAAATAAATTTATATATATACTACTATATATATAATATATATAATATATATATATATATTATATAATATATATATATATATATATATATATATATATATATATATATATATATATATATATTATATATATTATATATATATATATATATATTATATATATATATGAGTGACAGAGGGTTGAGGAAGACCTGATTCAATGCTTGTGGAATTGAACGAAACACGAACTGCCGTTTCCACGATTCAACAAGCACAGATGGACTTTGCATTTATCGCACATCGCTTTTGTTCTTTGTTTGATGCAAAGCTTGCACCGTTGCCTCTTCTCGGTAAAGAATGGCCAGTGAGAGAGATTGTCAAACCTGACCGACAATGCAGGAGTATATTCGCGGTTAGGTGTTGGGTTACGAATTGCTCCTGCTCTGGTTCCCCCTCTGGCCCCCACTCTGGTAGAACTCGGTCTTCCTCTTGGGGTACCAGTGTGGATAGAGTTCAATAACCCTTCTGCCACGTCGGTCTTAAAATTTACCAGTGGAATAAAGGGTTTTTTCTCTCTTTTGTCCACATGCACCCTCCGGTACAACAGCCAGGCCAATGAATCGAAATGGTCCAGCAAAATAATAGAAGATCCGAAGTATACCATTTTCTCTGGATTTGAAGTCGATCCTGTATAGCTCAAATGAGCATATCTTGCAAGATCGACTCACCCATATATTTTTGTATTCGTGTAGCAGGAAGAATGGTCTCCTCGATCTTCCACTATTTCTGAACTTTGATCCACGGCGACATATCATCGTGGGGGTTTCACTGCCAGCATAGTTGGATAACAAGTGTACAGACTTATTGTCATCATACCAACGTATGGCAATACAGTCTGTATTCTTGTCTACCATTATCAATCTTCCCTTCCTCTTTCTCAATAGTTTTTTTCAATCAATAAAAGGGACCCGCCTGAGGGCGATTTAGGCGCACAGTTGAGACAAAGAGGATCCCCTTCTCCTGCAAAACCTCTGCCAAAGCCAAGGAAGAAAACCAATTATCAAAAAAAACTTTATAGTTTTTCTTAGGGGGAATATTTTCAACCAACTTCAAAACGTAAGAAGAAGAGACCCCAACTCCCCATTTGTCGGTAACAGTCCCTTTTCCTTCATAAAAAATGAAATCATAGACGATCCCACTAGCTCCGGCTCGGGTAATAACTTTGTATCCCCATTTATGGGGTTTATTGGGTTGGTACTGTTTGAGACTGTGATGGGCTTTCGTGGCTATCATTTGTTCATCCACAGAGTGGTACTCTTCTAAAGGAATCTTCCCACAATTAGCCCTCACCTTCTCAAAAATATACCGAATTTTTTGAAGTCGGTCGTATATATGAAGCTTGCAAAAAAATTCACTTTGGAAAATTTCGGGGGGTTCTGACCCCCAAAACCCCCCACCCTATGCCGTTATATATATATATATATATATATATATATATAAATATATAATAAAAACCGAATTTTTTGCCGTTATATATATATATATATATATATATAAATGCACTTACTATGTAAACAACAGTGGCGTGGCAAATTATATAATTTGTATAATAATGTATGGTTTAGAAATTATATTATAAAAATACCGTACTTTTACTGAAAGGAAGCGTTATATCATATATTATATATTATATATATATTATATATTATATATATATATATATTATATATATATATATATATATATATATATTATATATATATAATATATATATAATATATATATATATATATATATATAAATATATATATAATAATAATAATAATAATAATAATAATAATAAAAAGAGTCATAGAGTCGTTTTATAGCTCCTAAGAAACGTTGGTACATATGAGTCACACGTGAATCGGAGGCAAAATACAAGATATTAGCCTAATTTTTTCGACAATTTGGTAAAAGTAACTTTTTTTTTTTTTAGCTTTTTTACTACATAAAAACACTTGATTTTTTTTCAGATTCGATCGTGACGTCAAAAAAATATATAATCTATATATATATATATATATATATATATTATATTATATATATACTTATTATATATATATATATATATATATATATATATATATAATATATATATTATATTTATATATATATATATATAATATATATATATATATTATATATATATATATATATATATATATAGCAGTAAGAAGCGCAGAATCAATTTAAAGAGTGTCCCCTTCAAAACTCGTAAACTTAAGAAAATTAAGATAAATTTTTTTTTTAATAATTTTTAATATTAATTAATTTAATTCATGACTTCTCAAAAAATCAAATTAACATCAACTGATTTTTTTACTTGATTTTTTTATAAAGAATCATGATTTTTTTTGATTTTTTTTGATTTTTTTTTGATTTTTTTTGATTTTTTGATTTTTTTTTTTATTTTATTTTTTATTTTTGTATCTTGTTCTAGGATTCAAATAAATAAAAATAGAAAATTAAATAATTATATTATTATTAATTTTTTTAATATATTTTTCATTTTCAACAACTTATTGGCATTGTAAACCCGTTATTTGTAACATTCTCTTAAGTGTGTGCGTTTTATTGTTCCATTGTAATTAGAATTTTGAACTCCTCAGAGCTCGGGCTAGGCCTTATTATATTAGATTGTTTAATAAAAATTGAAAACTTAATGTCAGAATCAGACGAATTATATTAGCATTAAATACATGTTTTTGTATAATGTCCGTATAATAAAATATGTTAGGCCAGTATTTGATTATTGTCTACAATTTTAGCAGCCTTATTAGAAAAGACATAGATAGGCTGGAGAGGGCGCAACGTAAAGCCAACCGAGGAGGAAGATTTTTGGCTTTGAGGATAAGAATAGGCGTGAAGTTGTCTAGATAGCCCCGCATGCGGCTTCTTAAGTATTATTCTGTATTTATTATTTATTATGGGTGACTGGGACATTCTAGAGTGGCCAATGCGGCTTCTAAATTATTTATTTTTATTGGTTGACTGGACAAGTCTAAAAAGGAACATGCGGCATCTTAAGAATTATCCTTATTTTATTGTATGCGTTGAACTGTGGGACATCTAAAGAGGGGTCAATGCTACTTCTTTAATTTTATTTATAATTAATTAATTATATTGGTTTGACTGGGAACAGGTCTAAAAAGGACCATGCGGGCTTCTTAAGTATTATTCTTATTTATATTTTGATATTTATTATGAGTTCACTGGGACATTCTAGAGGGGCAAATGCGGCTTCTTAATTAATAATTTTTTTATTGGTTGCCTGGGCAGTCTAAAAACGGACCATGCGGCTTTCTTAAGTATTATTCTTAATTTATTATGAGTTGACATGGGACATTCTAGAGGCGTCAATGGGTTTTTTCTTTAATTATTATTTTTAATTATTATTATATATATTATTATTGGTTGACTGGGACAGTTAGATAAGGCCTATGCGCTTCTTAAGTTCTATTCTTATTTATTATTTATTGTGGCGTTTGACTGGACATTCTAGAGTGGCGAACTGTGGCTTCTTATTATTGATTTTTATTGGTTGACTGGTATCAGTCTAAATAGTGATGCATGCGTCCTCTTAAGTATTGGGTTCTTTATTTATTATGGGTTGACTGGGACTTCTAGAGAGGTTAATGCAGCTTTCTTAATTATTATTCAAAATAATATTAAGAAGCTGCATTAACCCTCTAGCTATGGTCCCAGTCAACCCATAATTTAATAAGAATAATACTTTAGAAGCCCGCATGGTACTATTTAGACTGTCCCCAGTCACCAATAAAAGTTAATAATTAAGAAGCCGCATTGGCCCTCTTGAATGTCCCAGTCACCCATAATAAAGTAGTACTATAGAATATACTTAAAGCCGTTGGCCTATCTAACGTCCAGTTAACCATAATAATTAATAATTAAAAAATAATAATTAAGAAGCCGCATTGATCCTCTAGAATTTTCCCAGTCAACTCATAATAAAAGAATAATACTTAGAAGCCGCATTGGTCTTTTTAGACTGTCCCAGTCAACCAATTAAATTAATATTAAGAAGCCGCATTGACCCACTTAGAATGTCCCAGTCAACCATAATAAATATAAATTAAAATAATACTTAAGAAAGCCGCAGGCTAATCTAAGACCAATAATAATATATGTAATTAATAATTAAAAATAATAATTAAGCACATGGATCCCTCTAGAATGTCGCAGTCAACTCATTATAAATAAGAATAGTATTTAAGAAGCCACATGGTCCTTTTTTAGACTGTCCAGTCGACCATAGAAATTAATAATTGAGAAGGCGATTGGCCCCTCTAGAATGTCCAGGAACCCATAAAATTAAGAATTAAAAATAATTTTTTATATTAATAATTAATGTAATTTAATTGAATATTATTTTATAATTAAGAGCCCACATGGGCCTAACATGGATAACCTAAATAGTTCCTATTTTAATATTAAGATAATATTAACAAATCGGCATTGGCCCTCTGAATGTCCAGTCAATCCAATAATAATTAAATAAATGCGGAATTATAATTCAGAAGCCGCATGGGCCTATCAAGTATGTCCCAGTCAAGCACATAATAAATTAATAATTAAGATAATTTATTCTTAATTATAAATTGTTATGGGTTGACTGGTACAGTCTAGAGGCCCATGCGACTTCTGAATTATTATTCTTATTTATTAACTTTTGCTGGTTGACTTTGGAAGTCCCTAGGTAACTCTTATTCCACACCATAATTATAATACTATTCATTAATTAACTTAATTATTATTAAAATTATTCTTAATTCTTAATTTTTTTATGGGTTGACTGGGAGATTCTAGAGGGGGCCAATTGCTGGCTTTTCAAATTATTATTTTTAATTGGTTGACTGGGAGAGACTGTCTAAAAAAGACCATGCGGCCGCTTCTTAAGTATTTATTCTTATTATTATGAGTTGATTTTGACATTCAAGATAGGCTTATGTGGCTTCTTAATTATTATTTTTAACTATTAATTATTATTGGTTAACTGGGAAAGTCTAGATAGGCCCATGCTGCTTCCTAAATTTTTTTCTTATTTATTTATTTATTAAGGGTTGAACTGGGACATTCTAGAGGGGCCAATGGGCTTCTTAATTATTAATTTTTTAACTGGTTGAATGGGACAATCTTAAAAGGACCATGCCTGCTTCTTAAAGTATTATTCTTATTTATTATGAGTTTGGACTGGACATTCTAGAGGGGTCAATGCGCTTCTAATTATTATTTTTAATATTAATTGTTGGTTGACTGGGACAGTCTGATAGGCCCAGCAGCTTCTTAGTTATTATTCTTATTTATTATTTATTATGGGTTGATTGGGACATTCTAGATAGAGGGGTTAATGATGCTTCTTAATTATTAATTTTTATTGGTTGACTGGAAAGTCTACAATTAGGATCATGCGGCTTCCTTAAGAATTATTCTTGTATACTTATGGTTGACTGGACAACTCTAAGAGGGGTTATGCAGCCTTCTTAATTATTATTCTTATTATTAATTATTATGGGTTGACTGGGCAGTCTAGATAGGCAGCCCATGCGGCTTCGGAATTATTATTCTTATTTATTAAGTATAATAGATTGACCTGGGACATTCTAGAAGGGGCCAAATGCGGCTTTTTTAATTATTATTCTTATTTTGTTTGACCCTGGGGAAAAAAAAAACAAAAAAGAGTCTAGGTAGGGCCCATGCGGCTTTTAATTATAATTACTAATCATTAATTTATCATTATTATTAATTAAAAATTTTCTTATTCTTAATCTTCTTTATGGGTTGAAATAATGGGACGCTTCAGATTGGTTCCCCTGCGTCTTCTTACTGTTCTTTTATATATATATATATTATATATATATACTATATAATAATATATATATAATATATATATATACTATATATATTATCTATATATATATATATTATATATATATATATTATATATTTAATATATATATATATATTATATATTATATATAATAATATATATATATATTTCGTATGACGTCACAAATCTGAAAAAAATAAAAAATAAAACTCAAAAAAAAAAATAAATAAAAAAAATCCAAAATTGATTTTTTTCTAAAAAAAATCAAAAAATCCCCAACCCTGAATTTAATTAATGAATAGTAACTATAATCTAAGAAGACATGGGCCTCTAGACTGTCTCAGTCACCCCAACAATAATTAATAAATTAAGATAAATAATTCAAAGCCGCATTGGCCCCTGCTAGAATGTCCCAGTCAATCCATTATAATTATAAGAATAATAATTCAGAAGCCGCATGGGCCTATCTAGACTGTCCGCAGTCAACCCATAATAATTAATAATTAAGCATAATATTAAAGAAAGGCTGCATTGACCCACTAGAATGTCCAGTCAATCATTAAATAAGAGTTATACTTAAGAAGCCGCATGGTCTTTTTAGACTGTCCAGTCAACCAATAAAAATTAATAATTGGAAGCCGCATTGGCACCTCTAGAATGTTCCAGTCAAACGCATAATAAATAATAAATAAGAATAATACTTAAGAACAGGGTTGGGGATTAACGTATATGTATATACAGTGCCGGATTTAGGTTTGAGG
>JABUQX010001688.1:7500-16753 GCA_015478945.1 Trachelipus rathkii | reverse complement strand
GTTGTACTTCGTTCAGATAGTTTGGTGTTTAACCGTTTTCGCATTTATCATTGAAACGCTTTCGCGTTTCGTGCGCCCTTCATATATATATATATATATATATATATATATATATATATATATATATATATATATAGCAACATATATATATATATATATATATATATATATATATATATATATATATATACACAACACAGTATTTAAACTATTTCAATAAAATGCTGAAACTTAAGAATTTAATTCATTAAGTATGTAAAAATTACCCTAAAAAAAAGGTAAAAAAATGCAAAAAAAGAAAAAAAAAAGAAGTGGGAATCAAGCCCCGATCTTTCATTAAAATAACTCCTGCATATATCATGAAGACCCTCTCCCCCTTCCCCCCAAAAAAAAACTCCCACGGTTTCCCCCCTCTAAATTACTCCTTCCCTCCAAAATTACCCCAAAATTACCCCAAAATTACCCCAAATTTACCCTCAATGTCACCATTGTTCCCCCCTAATTCTAAATTCGAAACTTAATGTATATTTATGAACTCCCAAACCCCCTAAACCCTGAAACCCCCTTTAACCCCCACCAAGGTCCACCAATACCTCCCCCCCCTCATCAGATCCCCCACTAACCCCGAACCCCAACCCCCACTCAAAATCGCAAGCGTGTTAACACTGTATGCAAATATATTCCCTTCAATTTTAATTAGAAAACACGAGAAAATTTACATAAAATTAAACCACAATTAAAGCTAGACGGACGTTTCGATACCTTACACGTACGCTTCAAAATAATATATATATATATATATATATATATATATATATATATATATATATATATATATATATATATATATATATAATAATAATATATATATATATATATCTATATATATATTAACAAAATATAAATATATATATATATATATATATATATATATATATATATATATATATATATATATTCAGATTGATTTTTTATTTATTTTTTTAATTATTTTATTTATATTTATATATCTATATTTTTAAATTCTAATTTTTTTTCTTCAATATTTTGAACTGCAATGATGTCGATTCATTTTCGAAATCACGTTGAGTCAGTCCAGCTGGTGAGGAAGTAACGGGAAGCCGCTGAAGTGGCGGACGGAGCCTCTCTCCCAGCCTGAGACCCTGCATACCCCACTGCCATGAATTGATAGTAAAACGTTTGCTTATGTTTGCTTGGCTCATGTTGTTAACCGGTCATGATATACCATCTCTGTTTCATCACAGCATTGGTTACAGCAATCGAGTGATATAATTGAATGCGACTGCAGTGTATTATCAACAGTGACACTGGACTCAATCACCGAGTCGCTGTCTTTAAAAATGACAATATTGATGTGTTAAATTGTGAATCGCTGTTGGACATATCTTCTATTTTATAATGGTTTTTTATGTTGTTTTTTTTTATTTATTTAGATAATATTTATTTAATATTTCATACGAAAATAGTGAGAAAAAATAAAATAAAATAAAAAAATTAAAAATATTTTCTTTTTTTGAAATATAGATATATTATATATTATTATAATATATATATATCATATATTATTAAGAAATCTTATATATTATATATATATATATATATTAATATAATTAATATTATATATATATATAATTATATATAATTAACTATATATAATATATATAAGAATCTCAAATAATTATAAAAACACAATAAACTTGTTGACAATCACTTCTTTAAAAAAAAAAACATGAAAAAAAAAACACGAAAATTTCGTGCCAAAAACAGAAAAAATCTGAAATATGAAAAAAGAAAACATAAACGGACTGAATCTCCATAATCCATGAAGGAGCACACCGGGAGTTTTCGCCGCCGGAACATCCATAAGAGAAATCCAAACAGAAAACACGAACCTTAAGACAGTCTCAAAGACCTACTTTCAATAACTATTATATATTATAATATATATACTATATTATTATATTAGTAAATATATATAATATATATATTATATATTCATATATTATTATATAATTATAATATATATATATTATATTATATATATAATAATTGTAGAGGGAAAATGTGACAATTCCTCTCTTTTTACTCTTTGATCGCTTGATCAGCCGTTAAATAAGGGATAAATTTTATTCCAGTCCTCTTTGTTACATTAAATGAATAAATACCAGACTCGCAGAGCTGCCAGCCATAAGTGTTTCCCTTGAGGAAAACCCTGAACCACTCTCCATGATTAAAGACAGTATTATATATAATATATTAATATATTATATATAGATATATATATATTATTATATAATATATATATAAGATATATATATATTATATATATAAATATAATTTATATTATATTATATAATATATATATATATATAATTATATATATTATTATATATTTATATATAATAATATATATTATCATAAATAGATTTTAATATATTATTAGTATATATATATATATATATATAGTATATATAATATAATATTAATATAAAAAATAATATATATATATATATATATTCATATATATATACTAATATATATATATATATAAGTTATATATATATAATATATATATATATATTAAGTAACTGCCATCCTTATCTAGACTCCATAGCAGTTGTATAATATGATAAACAATAAAAAATACCATAAAGCTAATTCACTCTGCTTTGATTGAACCTGGGCCCTTAGATATGACCGCGTAAGTGTTTGACCACTACGTCACGATGGACTAAAAGAAAACCGGACAATCTTTCTGCTAGTGAATATCTTACACTACAGAATAATATTGAATATAAGTGTGACGAAGAGCGTGGCATGTCCTTTATATGGTGGGTTGTACATCACCACAGGAAGATTTGTCGCTTTCTTCTTTTAGCTCCATCGTGGCGTAGGGTCAAGCACTTACGCGTTATCTGCTGGGCCACACTTCAATTTCTCCAAGCGCGGTGAAGATTACTTACAGTGGGTTAGGGATTACTGTTTTCAATAATATTTTATATATATAATATATATATATATATATATATATAATTATTTATATATATAGATTATATATTATATTTATCTAAAAATAATAATTATTATTATTATTATAATATTACCGTAACTAATTAAAGAAGAATGCGTACTACTCCAGTGAGTGACAGAGGGTCGTAAATCTGAGCATATTTCATTATATTGATGGGATGGGCAACTATCAACGAAAATATCTATAATAATTAACGTTTATATATTATATATATTATAATAATATATTTATAATAAACATATAATATATATAGTATAATATATATATATATAATATAATATAGTATATATATATATTATAGGCTATTAATAAGCAGTGACCTCCAGGAGCGGAAAATAAATAATAATGATATGCCGTTATTTAAATAATTTAGGTAACATAAATTTTGGGAACCCTGACACCTAACCCTAAGACCAACAACCTAAAGTTAAACCCTAACCATATATTATGGACTGGACTGCTAATAACTACCAATATATATATTATATATATATATATATATATAATATTATATAAATATATCATATATATATAATATATATTTATAATATATATATATACTATACTAATAATATTATATATATGATAAGACTTATTTACGGGTGATTTCATTTATGCAAACTCTTACTGCTCTTCATTTTCTCTTCATCACACGTCTCTACGGTCCTCATTCGGTTTGTGTGTATACCTTTACTATAATTTTTAATCTTCCTATTATTGCCTCGGAGACTTCAGCTTATTTGCTATATCTTTAGGTTAGTGTTAGTCTAAGTAGCACGTCTATTTTAGGGCTTAGGTCTAAGTTGAGGAATAAATATTTAGTTATTATGTTTAATGACTTATTTTATTTTCATGGACATTAGTATGTTTGCTGTAATTCAAACGATTGTTCCTGTCAGCCAAACGTTTGTCGGTAAATCCCGGTTCTTTCTTTACACATTTGAGCTCCTAACACTACTCTAACATGAACACAGTCTCGTTCTCTTATATGTAGTTTCATCTTATCTTAGGAATCATTGTTTATTATTCCAAACTTTCGTCCTGTTCTCAATGTATCGCTATGGGCACACCAGGGATTCTCGATTAAATCTAATAAGGCAGTGGGTGCTCAAACTCACTAATTCTTATAATTTATGTTTCTTGGAAACCACAGAAATATTAGAATTTCCATAAACCTCCAATTCTTTATTTTAACTCAAGCACATAATCTTCCTACTTAGGCGTTTCATCAGCCCAACCTTCCCGAATTCTTGTGTATCTTAACTATCCTCACTAACTTCCGCAGGGAACTTTTTATATCATATCATTAATGATGCAAACAGCGTACATTCGAAAAAAAAAATCGTTATTTGATTGTCCTACACGAAAATCCACAAAACTTTAGCTTACACCTAATTAACCAACCCTAACTAACTACTAAACCTACAAACTAACGAAAGTCCCAACAAAACTAGGGCTCTAACCGAAACTTAACCAACTAGGCCTAAGCCTAACCTGAACACCTAACCTAACCTAACCTACTAACCTAACCTTAGCCCACAATTGATGATCTGCTTACTATTTCCAGCTATATTTAGACCTTTTTCTTTAACCTTTATTAATTCACAACCTCACGGGCATAGCTCATATTCTAGGAGCAGCAACCTCTCTAGTAATTCTTACTACGGATCCGACTAGGAAATTGACACAGCTATAGGAAAATAAAAACATTTTTGAATAATTTTTTAAGGAAATCTTTTGCTAAAAAAAATAAATAATTTATTCTAATATTTATTAAATAACACCCCCCTAAAATATTAGTATAATCCATACGGGCTGCAGACGTACGTTCTCACATTCAACCTTCCATTACCGCGTTAAATATAAGCGCAAGGGTTTACCAAATTAAGTGTTATGTTTTTAATGTCTGGCGAGAAAATTTATTTTTCTTTAGTTCCTTTTTAGGGAGTTCAATCGTCGACGGTAGAACAGAGGGGACACAGTCCCCCGGATCGCTATCCCCCGGTAGGTCTGAGAAACACCGAAATTTCATCTTTGTTTGTTTACCGTGGAGGTAATCCTTGTAGTTTTTAAAAAAAGAAAAAAAACATAAACCATTTGCAACCTTTGCCCTCCCATCGGGAAGTTACTCGAAGCTTCATTCGTATATATTCTTCAAAAAAACTCGAATTTTTCCAACATTTTTAGCAATTTTTTATTTTTTAAATCTGTTATTTTTGTATTTTATTTTTTTTTTTATCTTGGTAAAAATGTCTCTCTGATAACAAATAAAATGATATTACTATTTTCGGTACGCTGTATTAATTTTTTAGTTAACATTGCATGTGTCTTTCTGGGATTTGCCTATATATATATATTATATATATATATATTATATATATATTATATAATATATATATATATATAAATATATAATATATTATATATATATATATATATATAAATATATAATATATAATGTATATAATATGATATTATTTATTATCTATTATAATTTTTATAGATATTATAAATTATAATTTATAATATATATTTTATTTATATATATAATAGAAAATATATAATATATTATTTATTATTATTATATATATAGGACCTGTTATGTATTACGACTCCGTGAGTGTTGATTTTTTTTTTTTTGTATATATATTATTTTCTAAGTAGTAGTGACCTAACAATCAATGTTTAAGCGGTGACGACATGTTAATAAATACATATATCAGGACCATGTATACGGCTTTTTTACACCTCCGACAGTTTTTAATTTTTTTTCTTTTTTAATTTTAACTAAAGGAATACCCAATGGGGTTAAAACCGCAAAATTGCAGAAGTCGGGGTCTTCGCCTTCCGGGAACGAAGGTAGGACCTATTTCCCCCCCCTCGGGGATATAAATGTGATTTTTTTAAAATTAATAATTACTTTAAAATATTTCTCGAACACTTTTGAATTTCGATTGTCCATCCCATCAACAATTCAATTGTTCTGCCAAATTTACGTTTACTTATATTAAAAAAAAAAAATCCAAAACTGACGAATTGATTCTATTCTTAAAATAACAGGGCTATATATATATAATTATGATATATATATTGAATATAATACTTATTATATTATATATATATGATATATTAATTATATATATATATATATTTATTATATATATATAATTATATATATATATATATCTCTATAGACATTCAAAAAAAAGAAATAAAACAATAAAAACGCTTTATTCAATTTAACATTTAAATAACTTAATTAAACTATATAAAAATTTTAAAACACAAGAAAAAATAATTTAAACACTATTGAAAGAAAATTACATTGCAGACAAGCCCGATCAGAAATTTTAAACAAGAACGTGGTCATTAAAAATGCAAAGTGCATTTCTTTTTTCTATTATTGTAATAAATATTTTTTTTTCAACAAAGTTACAAGAACTAAATTATAGTCAAAACAAAGAGAATAATAATGTATCTTAGTTATGTCTGTCTAACTATTACCAAAATCTCAAATCGGATGGCATATTGATTAGAAAAGAAAATTGCAATCCCGCCCGCCTAAATAGCACGTCGTTAAACTCAGAATCTTACCAACTTCTCAATTTTGAAAACGGCAACTGAATTTGATCTAAAGAGCACTAAAATACTCCGAATACATCCAAATAAGCACATAAAATTGGTAAAACTGAAAAAAGGAAGAGCAATAAAGAAAAGTTTTGTCTGCTAGTTAAGCTGCGAATTCCACTAACTTGTGGATCTTTGCCGAGAGGTAAAACACCGGTTAAAAGATGTGCAATTAGCACAAACTTCTCGTGTATTCATCGTGCCACGTTTCAATCTTAAGCAGACGCTAATATACAAGGTCTTCAACAAAAAATAACTGCTTCAAAGGAAACTTAAATTACAAACAAAAAACAAAAAGTAGTTCGATATGTTTTGTCAAAAAACGCTCATTAAAACATACTTCGGCAATGACTGTGTGGTGAATATCGAATCGATCGTATGTAAATAAAAAAGTACATTTTTAACGAAAAATGTGATATATTTTTTAATTAATACGTACAGTTAGTCCAGTTTTTCTTTTAATTGGCGCCATGTGTGTGGTGGTTAAATTTTTGAAAGACTTGATTATGTCTTTTCTCTTTTTATCCGGTTGATTCATCTCTCATCGTTGCAGATGGTGTGAATGAAATAAGAACATCTCGTAAAAATGTGCCGTTGTGCAGCGCGATAGGATTACGTATTTATAGTGCTCTTCTTATATTTTTATGTATTTTCTTTATTCACTTTAATAACATTGGTTAAAAAACTATTATATATATAATTTATATATATTATTATATATATATTAATATATATATATATATATTATATTTAATATTTATATTATATTATATATATATTATTATAATATATCATTTATATATATATATATATAGATATATATTATATATAATAATATATCAAGCATCCGAAAGCAACTGCATTAACCATAAAAAATAAAAGCTACAGGAAATAAATAACATTTTTGATCTTGGCAAGCAATTTCATCGATGCAGCCTTTTATAAAAAAAATTTATTTATTCTGAATATTGATTATAAGATATGATAGGCAACGCATCTAGTTGCAGCAGCTCCTACTCTTCCATCATCCGGCAAATAACAATTTACAAATAAATGTTTTTTTTATTCTTTTGCTCTGGAGAAATGTTAATTTTTTTATTATTCTTTTAGGGATTTCCAGCCACGGTGGGACAGGGGAGTTACGAATGTCCCCCCCAGGCCGCGTCTCCCAGGAAACCGAGAACCACCCGAACCCTCTGGTTTCCATCTTTTTTTGGCAACTTTGAGCTCCCCCTCGAGTAGTAGAGTCTTCGTTCTTCCTCAAGGGGAAAACGATTAATCATACAGATCTTTTCCAACATTTTGATCCAATTTTAATTTTTCAAAAAGCGTATTTATTTATTTTAATTTCATCAATAAAAATTGTCTTGGTGAGATTAATAAATTTTTATCTATTTCTTCATCTACATTTTACTTATGCATGAATGTTTCGGGTGAATATGCTGACTATATATATATATTATTATTATATATATATATTATTATATATAATATATGTATACTCTATATAGGTAGGTGTTCAGTATATAACGTATAGTTATATTATATATATATATATATTCATATATATTTATATATATTATAGGCCATGTTTCGTTTTACGACTCGGTCAGTTTTGAATTTTTTTTTTTTTTTTAAATATATGCTACTATATTCATACAACAAATAATTTCAGTGGTAGAACGGACATGATATCCAAAGTTCGAAGAAGCATATAAATAAAATCTTTAAATCATCAATTTAGTTATAAATATGTTTAAAAATAAATAAATCAATAAGTACGACACTTACAGAAAAACCAATCACATATTTGGAATCAGCGTCTATAAAGCTCTATTAAAATTGTATAAAAAAAAAAACAAACTCTTTTTTTTCATAAAGTTAAATATCTGCAAAAACGCATTACAGAAAAGACAATTAATATTTGAATCGGCGTAGTAAAGATTATTACAAAATATGTAAAAAAACACAAAAAAAAAATGACGGCGGGACAAGGGAGGGATCGTTTCCATATCCCGGTAGGGAGAGGGCGGAGGACCCCGCAACCCAAATTACCAAAAGAGCGGGATCCGGAGACCCTCCCCGGAGGGGGGAACTAGTCCTACCCTTCGTTTCCCCCTGAAGGCTGGAGACACCCGACTCCTGATCTTTTGCGGTTTACTGGTTTTCCTTAGTTAAAAAATATTTTTTATCATGTTCCGTTACCACTGAAATCATTGTTGGTATCATATAGTAGCACTATATTAAAAAACAAAACAATAAAAAATTCAAAAAAGACCATTGATGTAAAACAGAAAAACCGGTTCTACCCTTATATATATTTTATGTAGTATATATATATTATATATATATATATATATTATATATATATATATATATATATTATATATATATATATTTATTTATCATAAATGTTTTCTTTTTATTAGTATTATTATTATTAATATTAATATTAATAATAATAATAATAATATAATAATAATATAATAATAATAATATAATAATAATATAATAATAATAATAATAATAATAATAATAATCAATATAATAATAAATAAATATAATAATAATATA